>OMLP01014381.1:0-13395 GCA_900302685.1 Spondyliosoma cantharus
GGGGGGGCTTTAGTATTTGGCGGTATGGCAGTGTGCGTGTGTGTGGTATTGTTTTTTAAGCACTCTGAAAATATTTGCATTCCTCTGAACCCTGCCTGTGTTGCCCTGATTATTTCCTGTATGCATCAGGGTTTTTCTCTCGCGGAGATCACACGGCTCAAGTCACATCACACGCCGCCTGAAGAGGAGGGAGAACGGTGCTCACTGGAGCCTTGCCTTCTCCAGTCTGCACTCTTTCAGCAGAGAGGAGAGGATAAAAGGATCAATGAGGAGCGGAGGGGAGAGGTCCGATACGTTGCTGTTGTTTCTCTCCGCACATAGCAATGTATTGACACGGAACTCAATGTATCGGCATGGCCTCATTATGATATATTGTATGTTTTGGACTTCCAATGTGGACTTTCAAGGTTACCAAGAAAAACTCAACAGGAGACAGGACAACATTTGTCCTTTAAATCGTCGTGTCGATATCAGTCGGTTTTCCAATCCAGTCACCGCTCATATATTACAGAAGGTTTTTTTTTTTTTTTTCCACTTGCTATCTACGATGGCGGCGATGACAACAATACTACATTATCCCAGTTTTTAACAGATAACAGGTCATAGATCTTTAGTAACAGCAGAAGGAAAAAAAAGAAAAAAAAAACTTATTGGATGTGTCAGAGCCAGCAGACGCAAACATCCAGCCACACTCACTCCCCTCGAATCAAAAAATGTTTCAGCCATAAATATCCAAGGTAATCATCTCTAAAAGCCAGCAGAGGGAGAAGGAATGCATTGGCACGGACCAAACCTAACATGGCCCTCAGGTCCTCTTTATGAACTCGCGCCTTTTTGTACTTTTATTGAGCTATATCATTTTTTATGGTTCATCATCATCATCAGAGGATCTCATGTGAGAATCAAAGCCTAATGTCAGTGTTGAGGGAAGAAAGCAGTCAGGCTGAATGCGGTCTTAGCCTCGGGTTTCATTTTCAATCGTCCTCAACCCCTCCACACACACACATACACACACGTGCCTTAATTCGCTGCCAGATGCGATAAAACGGATGTAGCCTGTGGAAAGCGGGGTGGCTGTCTTATCTACAAGATGATATTCACCGCCTTGCCTTTTTTTTTATCACCTTTAAAACTCCCCCTAATACTTTGAAACAGCCACCTGAATCATATGGAGCAGGTTCACTCTCATGCACTCTTCTGTTTCAGTCAAAAAGACAGCAGACGGATTGAGATCCATCTACACTTCAGCGCTTTGAATGAAATTTGACAAATTGCTCATTTTAATTCCCCAAAGAGTACATGCCCCTAAGCTTTCGCTCTGAAAAGTTTGGGTTACATCTTTTTCATCATCGTCTCGGATTGAAAGAGTTTGGGATCGGAAGTCAAATGTTGATGATTCGTGACTTTGAAAATTATTTTTGCATCCAAAAAGGGAAAAAGCTGTGCGACCTCTGACCTCCGGTTCTGTTCTGTTTCTCCCATGTGCATACAAGTCATGGTGAAAATATTTGTTTAAACTGACATGACCTACAAAGAGGGGAATAATAGTGCAGAGAGGAAGAGGGAGGGAGAAGTCTCAAAGCCTGTTTTAGTTTATGTTCGACTATTTTTACCCCTTTTCTTCAGAGACCCAATTTTCTATCAAAATCACTCTTGAACTTAACTGCTACTTGGGACTTGTAAAATCTGAAGCTGTCCCCTTATATTGTTCATCCGAAATGATCCATCTATTATAGAGCCTATTTACTGCTTTTTGCAATTGAGATTACCTCGCTCAGTGTTTCAGAGACGATGACTGTCTCAAGCCGTTAACCCGCTGGACCGAATGCTACCGTAAAGTCAAAACATGGGTGGTGCCAGAGGTACAGATCACGCCGATCTGTTTCTCATCTGAGTGTTGAGCTAATGGGAGAGGGTTGTTATGGAGGAAAAGGCCACCTAGCAACCGCAGATGGTCGCCACGTGCCGCGTGTCCGTCCATTTGTCTTGTCAGCGCAGTTCAGTGGGACAGTTACTCAGAGGCTTTACTGGAGAAAAACATGCAGACATACCGAACGCCTACTTCTTCTCTGTACTCTTGATATAATCAGTGATCCATGAATATTGTTGCTTAAAGCTGGGGTTGGTCAAATGGAAAAACCAGCGAGCTAGATTTTGAAAGTATCCGACCAAAGAAATCCGCCAAAGCAGACTACACCAACCAGTGTTGCTCCTGTTCGCAAGCTGTGACCTGTGTGAGCAGTGAGTTTGCTCCCTTAGATTTTTTAAGTCTCATTAAAAGATAAACATCTCTGTTAAATGCCACAATCATATACACACAAAATATAAAATAGCCGATATGTACCGCAGTCCGAAAAGTGCAAAATTTGACGAATTGCCTCGAGCGATGCCACTTGAGTCGGCATCAGTTGGGGTTGGAGACTGCACGTTTGAAAATGAAAAAAACTATCTGAGGTTGTGGAGTTGAGCTCCTCATTTCGTCTTGAGGCTACATTAGCAGCCACTAGCATAACACAGCCGAATCTCCCATCGAACTGTGGCTGTCAAGTTGCATTTTGGGTAACGTAGCCACCAAATGTTGACGAGGAAGAAGCATGCATAGAATAAAAAAAACGAAACCTCTTGTCCTGCAGCAACTGTTATACTTTTTTTCATCCATTGTGAGTCCAACAATGTTATGAGAGGGCACGCTCTTAATTATCATTAATATGACTGTGTTAAGAATCAGAAAATGTTACACAGCAAGAACAAAATTGAGAAAAATTAATATAGACATAGGCTTCCTAACTGCAATATGCAAAAGTTCCTGTTATCCCAAGGAATAGGCTGAGATTCAGAGGAGAAACAACCTCAGGCATAAAGATTCTCCTTTTTCTTTTTGGACACGCACACATGCACCGAGGCAAACTCCGAATCAACACTTGCGGCACGGACAAACACCGCCAGCACACGCGCAAATGCACGCGATCATTCTTTGTGTCCTTGCTCTGCCACGCCGCTGCGTACTGGGGTTAATATTCATTCCTTTTGCCAGGTGGCTCTGATGTCCCTCCACCCATAAGTAAGCAATGAATAAACTGTAGCTTCCAATAAACACTGGATGGTGTGTGAAGTGGATTTGAAATATGGTAATGAGAGCGCGTGCGTGCACTGAGCATTCGGCCGGACCACCAAACCCAGACCAGGGAGGACGAGCAATGTTGCAAATGACAACAAAGGACTTCAATAGCACTGCACGGGCAACAATAAAATGGGATCCGTGGGTGCAATTACAGAATTACTGGAGTGGTGTAGTGGCTCTTTCTCATTAGAATATTACCTCTGGCTCCCAACAGCAAGTTGAACCCCATTAAGATGACCTTCACTGGTACAGCGCTCATTAAAGAACGCTGAAATGCTCTTTTTCATCTGTGGCCGTAATGAGGGGACCAGTGTACATATCAATATGGGATTTTATCAAGAAAGGCCCAGGCTGCAATTATAGGGACCTTTTTGAAAAGTTCACTTCTATTATGCCCCTCTACCACTGGTAATGACATTGCGGCCGCGCTCGCTCCCCCAGTAAGTTAATATCAAATATGAAACCCGATATCGGCGGCCCCAGAGACTGTGCGTGCAGGCCGTGTGTGTGTGTGTGTGTGTGTGTGTGTGTCTGTGTGTGTACACGTGTCTGCATGTAAGCGCTACCACAGTGTAAGCAGGCTGCGTCCTTCATTGCATTGTGCCTTTAATCTTTTGATATTACAAGCCATTCATCATTTCATCCTGACACCTTCATGAAATAAAACATACAGTAATTAATTTTGCCTGACGCAGAGAGAGGGGGAAAGATCAGGAAAGAGGAGACGGGGAAGGGACTGCTGAGAGATGGTTCGGGGGGTCCTAAATTATGATTAAACTTAATGATATTTCACGTGTCAAATCTCGTCTGAATCCACTTTATTTTCAGATTCCAAGATGTGTCAGAGGAAAAAGCAATGAGGCCAGTGGAGCTTTTTACGCGGATGTAATGCACTGATTGCACGCCCGATTCCTAAAACACATCT
Organism: Spondyliosoma cantharus; assembly: GCA_900302685.1. Lineage (NCBI taxonomy): Eukaryota > Metazoa > Chordata > Actinopteri > Spariformes > Sparidae > Spondyliosoma > Spondyliosoma cantharus. Next base: position 4,047 of record OMLP01014381.1, read on the forward strand.
GATTTCTCATTCATCAATATGAATACCTTAGATTATATCACTGTATGACTAACAGATTCAACCACTGATGCTGTAAAATGTCAGAAGTATCCGTTTGAATTGCAGCGCATTATTCTCGCCTGCACATGGTTTCGGGTTTTTCTAAACAACTGATTTGTATCACTCCAAAGTATTTTATGTCACGTCAGGGCACATTATCACTCCCTCTCTGAAGCCCAACTTGCGAAATATTCTGCAGCGTGTAACCCACGATGGAAAGCAGACTTAAAAGCATGTTTGCTGAATTACGATCATCGACATTTAATGACCACAAATTCAAGGAAAAACGCCATATGGAAAATGAACAGTTGAAGGCTGCAAACTGTGTGTACAGTACACTGCTGTCTTTCTTTTTTTTTTTGTGGGATCATTACTCCATCGCAAAACCCTGCTTCTTCCCTGTCAGTCGTGGGCTACACATCAGCCTGTTTCACACCGCTTTGCTCCGAACCCTCTAACGGTGCTGCAGACAGCGGAGATGGATGCTTACACTGTGGAAAGTATGAAATTAAAAGGAAAGAGTCTGATAAATTGACAGCAGGCACCTCAGGATAGAGAAGCAGGAGATGGAATGATCAACCTGACTTGAGGGTGGAGCGCTGGGGCCGCTGAGGAGAGGCTGATGGATGTACAGCAGGGTAGGATGTTTGGCTGCAAAAAAAAGAAAAGAAGAGCGCTGCGTTGTGTGTTCTTTGTTTCATTTGGGATTTGCATGTTTATACTGTGTGCACACTTTTTCATGGCTAGGTATTATTTAAAAAAACAATAAATCTGATGTGCCTTTATAGAGTTTGAACCTTTGTTTGTTACAATACAGAAGGGAATTCATTAATCATTCTGTATTAATCGGTGTATTTCTATAGTGCAGAGGCTTTTTTAAACGCATTTTTACATGAAAGTTATTAAAGTAGTGATCCTTCCACCTTAAGAAAAACAAGTATCTTAAGCTACCGGGATTGCTAAAAAGGTTACATGTTTCTAATCAAAATATCTTAAAGCCAATGCAAGCCAACAAAAAGTCAGACTGCTTATCAAACTGGAGAAAAAAAAAACTCTGACATTATTCCTCAGTGTTGAGACTGTCTGAAATGCTGCCATGGGCTTATGGAAGCCAGAAGCAGTGTAGTTTTTCTGCGTGGCTGTAGTTACTCGCGGAACCTGCCGCTACACGCAGAGACATCCAAAAATAGGTCCTACAATTGACACAGCGGAGCCAAATCTCTACTCAAGTATTATGATATGGGGAAGGAATGTCTTTGTTTGAAATTTCTGACATCAGAAAATTTAGGAAGGATAGATAGCATCGGCACAAAAGTACCATCGGGAGACACAGCTGAATATTGAAGTCATATTTCCAATGTGTTTTCTCCACCATAACAAAAGCTATAATTCTGCCTGTATATGCCCAGGGCTTGGGCTCTACACTGCCAGCACATGTGTGTTTAAGGAGGCAACAGTCAAGACATTGCTGTAACTAATTTCCTTCGACTGCTCAGCAGCAAATGGCGAGGATGTAGTGGCCTTTCAAACCGGCTTTATGCCTCCCTCTTGCCTCCCCTTCCTCTTCTAACAGTGGTAAACCCCTGCTCCCCCTCCTCAGCGTACTGCCCGGCTGCTCACCCCAGCACAGGTGTTTCCCATTGCCAGTCACAGTCCCTCTCGCCCCAACACCAACATTGTTTTAAGGCAGAGGACTCTGGGCTCCTTCCACAGGCTCCTGACAAGCCATCGGGCCCATGTTTATCTGCACGCATAAAACTGCATGCATCACAGTGTCCACTCGCTCGGCCTCTGGGGACGACACATGGTTTTAGCGTTAGCTCATCCCTCCGAATGGAGAAAAAAGAGAATCTGAGAGGGGAGAGCAGAAGACAACTCTTAGCGAGCATCACTCTGCTGTATTAAAGTGGCTGCTTCACAAATACTACACAGAACAAGTGCCGTCTGATTAGGCCGTTACCATACCTGAGTTAATGGGGGCGGCATGCATGCAGTCATCTTGATAATTTAATTTGAGCGTGCCCCGAGGTGGAGCAATCTTTATTTCATCAGCTCAAAGCAGTTTATTTCATTAAAACGTCTACTTGTCCATCAGTAAGAACCTGTTCCTTTTGAGATAAGCTGGCGGAGTTCATCATAATTGCAAATGTTTGCCCATAATGTAAAGACCTTGTGGGGTCTAGTATTATTTGAGATGAAAAAGGTTGTCATGCATACAAATCAGAACAAGTGACAGTAATTCCCGCCAACATTTTTTCGATTAGTGGCAATTCACAAAGAAGTGTCAGAGTTGCTCAGACCTGCAGGGCATTATAATTTGGTCCCGCAGTTTGTCTTAAACATGTGCTTTTAAACATATAATTTCCTCTGAAAAATCAAAAGTATTCTTTCACTTATTTTTTATTTTTCTCATTTCTTTTATGCGACTAAGCTGTCAAGAATCTTTTGCCGGACTTCACTGGCGCGAAAAATCAGCTTCACTTTTAATTCAAGTCTCCCGACTTCCTCTCCCGTCTCGTACACATTTACAGTATTTACATTAATGCACGCGAAGGATCCCGCATGTATGCACGCACACACATACATACACACACGCGCATGTCTACACCCCACTCCCACACACATCTCATGGCGTGGCGGCTGAGAGGGGACTAACTGACAGAGATTGCCGGGTAATTCGAGCCAACATGATTGACTTTATGATCACTTTAAAGCCTCCAACTAGTCTTTATGCTTTCAAGAAATGCCAAAAGTTTCCAGCGCAAACGTGGCATGAGGGAACAAGAGGTAGAAGAAAGTCTACAACCGCTTTCACTTCAGAACCCACCTCCCTCCCGTCCTTTCTTGCCCTCCCCTTGGCACTTTTAATGGCATAAAATTATGGGCCTGAAAGAGCGACAACAACTGTCTAGGTTTAAAACATAATACGCTGACAGGACTGACATGGCCATTTTCTCCTCCTCCATTAGCGTCGAGACATGGCCACCTCCTTTTGCTCTTACAGAACCAACCACAGTGGCAGGCCATGGTTGTCAGACGTCACTTCCTCTGTCATTACCCGCTGACATGCTGACTGCCTTCACACTGACACACAGAAAAAGAAATATCAAGGAGTTTGAAAGTATTTCGACAGAAGTCTCTCCTTATTGTTTCATTAATGTGAACTAATCACTAGGCGGATGGGAACATTGGGAATCATCAGTTAGTCTCAGTGCAGATGTTAGATGGTTGTGGTCTTTGAAGGGAGAAGACAATCCCAAGGATTGGATCAGGATCAGTTACTTGACTGAAAAGACAATAATTTTAGTAACCAAACCAAATATTTTTTCAACTGACAAAACATAGTATCTTTAGAGAGAAATTAGGACATTTCCAGACGTCTTTATGCCAAAAACAAATAGTATTTTTTGACATTTTCCAGGCATCACTGTGGGTACAAAATCATGTAATTGTAGCGAAAATACAATCTTTTCCTAACTCTAACCAAGTGTTTTTTTGTGGCTAAACCTAACCAGGCCTTGAAATTCTAAGTTAAAACATAAAGAAATGCAAAGACACAACATATAGAAATATAAAGGTTCAACAGCTGCGACTGACTGCTATCCGAAACCACTGCTTGCTTCACTTTTCTATTGACAAAACCAGCTATGTTTAGCAGGACGTCTGGACTTTTTCCAGGTGTCTGGTAAACTGGGTATTTTTTCGAAACATCAGGATAACATCCAGATGTATTTGTGGCAACATAACCAGGTCTTTTAAACGAGGCGTCAAGATAAGGTTGGCCGATGTCTGCCAAGCTGGATTATCACGATGGCTACGATGTCCACTGTTAAAACTTGTGACGGACGATGACGTCGTTTTTGATGAGATTGTTATGTTGATTCTGAATTTGAGGTATGTGTCTCCTCAGAGTTGCTGTAAGGCAGCAGCTGCACATCAGCACACCGCTGTGAGGAAATAGTAAACAATCAACGACTCTGGTTCCAGACAGATGTTAATGTGGACTTTGACAGCAGTTTTATGAAAAGATTAGAAACTTCTTCTCACTTTCCCTCAAAATGCCAGATACATGCTCGGCCAAATCCCAAGTCCCTCAAATGTGTCGTCAGCACTCCTGATGACACTTCAAATGTTGTGTTAAGAAACCTCCTTCCATATGCTGCAGGATCCCAAGCTCGGCCCTTGTGCGTTGACCATCCAGAGCATGAAATCCATCCCACAGTGCATGAGGCCTCAGCTCCTGAAACTGTAGATCTATCTCTTAGCTTAACATGTCGACCACATTCTGTGCTGTTTGCCCATACCGCCTGAGAGAGAGACACACACACACACACACACACACACACACACACACACACACGGAGAGATCTATAATTCAAATAAACAGGAAGAGGATTATCACTAACAAGCTGCATTAGAACATCAGTGGAGAATGTTGGTTTTGCTGAGACCATAAATACCCTAAATCTTTACAAACTTTTGGTGTCCGCCTGTCCCGGCTAAATAAGTATGTTATTGTTGCTCTAATGCGTTCCCCCTCACATGCTGCGCCGTCCCAGTAGCACACTGTGGCAGAGCCAAGGCCTTTGTTTAGCTAATGTCCTGTGGTGGCTTCTGATTGGTCTAAATGACCTGTGACACCTCATTAGCTCCTCGCGTTGGCCTCTCTGCTTCGTATTATTAATGGCGACATTGAAAACAGAAGCCATATTAACCACCTCACACTTAATGGTGTTGGTTTTGATTAACGTCACCAACGCTAAAATGACAGTGAGGTTAATGGGAACTTTGAACGGGACCCCTAATAAACACGCACGTTCTGGAAGCACACAAACACACATTAACATCTTTCCCTATCTTGGCTGATGTCATCTTACCAGGGATTTGGGTGGTTATCATAGTGAGCATGAAAAACAAGACTGAACGGCCCAGGAAGCCTCCACTGACTTGTCTATATGGAGCCTCATTAGGGACATTGATGGATGGGCTATTGCCACCACCGGGCTCTCCCCAGAAAAGCTCTGGGTATTATTAGTGTTTGTGTGTTTATAAACTGACACTTAATTACAGGTGCAGCATCATACCACATACATTAATGAGTTACAGCCCACTGAGTGTAGTGAAGCCTGGATACTTAAGAGAAAAACTGGGATTGCAGCACCGTGACCACAAATTGGTCAATGCTCGACGATTTAATACTCAAGGAGAGACATAAATTATGCTTTTAATCTTCATTAGGTTTTATCGCAGGGAATATAAAATTGGAGGTAGCCAAAATTAGAAGTCGTTCCCGTTCGCATAAAATAAATAAAATGAAACCCCTTTGAAAGTTGAAATACAGGAACTGGCAGTATTTACCCTTTTTATTTGCAGTTGTGGGAAATGCAGATATTTCTCTTGAATCCATCCTAAAAAAAATGAACATATTCATCATATTTGCCCAAGTTGCAGCTGTTCAGCTTGAGTCCAGATGCTAACACATGTACTGTGTTTTTTGAAGGACATATTATGCTAATTTTTCTGTTCATATTACTTTTGGGTTACTGTTAGAATGGGTTTACATACTTCAGTGCTCAAAATACACATCAGCTTTCTCATTTTGTCCAGTGCTTAAGCTCTGTATCTGCCCTCTCTGTCTGAAACGCTCTGTTTTAGGTCCTTTCTCTTTAAAGCCCTTTCTCCTCTTCTCTGATTGGACGGCTCTCAAATGCCTGACGAAGCACACGGCCAATGAACAACAGGGTAGCTGGGCTAAATCAATTGCTACATGCCAATCTAGCCGCAAAGGCATAAATTATGCGAATGTGTGACATGGTGATGCAGCATGATGTCACAAAGTCACAGAATTAAAGGCGGGACTACTGACGAGCATTGTTTTCTGTGGGAGAGAGGGGCTTCTGTTGGTGTGGACCTTTTTTTACTCAATTACATGTGTTATAACCTATATAAAACACTAAAGGAAAGAAAAGTTTTAAGAATTTAAGAATGAGTTTTTTTAAGGAAGGACATGCAAATTACTAAAACACATGGTAATACAGCCGTAAAAATGCCAGAATTAGCCAACAGGCTATATTTCTCATCAGCAATCCCCAGGCCAAGGTGTTAAAAAAAGCTTCCTAAAATATGACTGTAATAATGTTCACATTCAGAAGGCTACATCAATGTAAGCATGCCAGAAACAGACCTGAAGCCTTCCTAAAAAAATCTTTCCCTCTAAGAAATCCCTGTTACTTCTAGTTGTAAGTACATCAACAACACCAATTTCAAACATCTTCATTAGAATTTACTGCGCCAAACAGCTGATCTTTATTTTTATGAGTGAGCTCCATGTCATAGAGAACTCACTTCCCTTCCCCTTCACACACACACACTACTGTAGTTGTGTATCGGATTTACAGCTGATAGTTCACTTTTATACCAGAGGAGGTCATATGATATGATATTTTCTGTTTCCCAAAATGGCCTCCGCCAAGGGCCCAGACGTATAAAACACACTCCTGACAGCGATACATTTCACGTGATGACACTACTCTGAAACAATCTCGATATTGCCTTTCCCTGTCATAAACAAAACCTGACCACAGTTCTGTTCGCCTGCTTGTGTGCCGCTGTCGACTTGTCCATCCAGTATGTGTGCGAAGGGGGAGGGCGAGAGGAGGAGGAGCGGCGGAGGGACATGGAGACGAAAAAACTCTCTTATTCTCAGTGGTAGACGACGCAAGTAGATGGGTTCACTCTGGGGAGAGTGGTGGGAACGGTTGTAAAATGCACAACTCCATGGTAACTGAAGGAAATGTGTGGCTCTGCTGAGAAAAAAACGAAACAAAGCGAGAGAAAGGGCAGGAGACAGGAAGGAGCGAGGAAGGAGAGAGGGAGGAAGGACGAGTGAAAGAAGAAAGAAAGTGAGAGGAAGGGAGGCGAGCAGACAGACAGAAAGGGATGGAACAGACATGGGGGAACTCTGGCAGGTGCTTCATCATCTGCTAAGGCATTGTCGGGCCGCCCGTAAACAGTCATTGGGCTTCTCGAGGGAGCAACCTACTCCATAACTAGCACAGGTATAAATCTGCCTCTTAGCCACTAAATTAGACACATTCTTGAGAGAGTCTCACTCTGCGAGTGCTGCACAAACCTGAGGGAAAAGGGAAGACAGAAAATTAAGCGAATCCACAGAGAGTAGTAAAGGAGGTGCATGAATAAGGTATAGCCTGTGTGAATTTAACCAGATGGCCGCTTTGATCCCTGTGAAAAATTGTTAATGTTTTTTTTTTTTTACGCAAAGCTGTTATGAATAGTTTCTTTGCACCGAGCAAGAATTAATTTCCCCCACCATCTCCACGGGCTGTCATTGCATCATGTGCAAGTGCCTGCTGTGGCTCAAAACCGAGGGCCGAGTCCAAGGTCTGCGCTCTGTCACCTCGTCGCAGTGTTTATCCTTCATTACGACTCTGAAAACAGCGACACGCCCGTGTTTTTTAACCCTCGATGGATTTTTCTAACCTACGAAGTGGTGACATTGTGCGACAGCATGACACTTGGATATTGTTTTAACACTTGCAGGGGTTTGGCGAAGGGGAGGAGAGGTTGGGGTAAAATACACCAAGAGGAGTGATCTATAGTTCTGACCATATGAAGTTTTTACTGCCTGCGTGTGTGCCTATGAGCAGCCATGTTTGCCTACAGAACAGAATATTTGGACTTCAACAAGAATGTTTTTGTTCTATGAAAAGCAATGTGACTAAAAAGTCTCTATGAAAAAACATAATTATATGAAATATTGTGACGAACAGACATTTGTTAATTCCACAGATAAAAATGCATACAGACCTTTGCACTGCATGTAACTCAATGACAAGTTCAAGTAGGGAAAATGAAATCAAAAAGTCTCTAAAGAATACAAAGATGTTCTTTGATAAAGCAGGAAGAAGTGTTTACATGGTGTATATTTACATGCCATATCTGCTCCGAAGAATGCTATCTGCTGCTTTGAACAACTTTTTCTGAAGTCGGAGGTCAAATTTGTCATCGGAAAGCCCTGCAAACATGACACTGAAGTGCGCTGCTATGTGTTGTAACAGGATGCTAATCTCCTAAACACTCCATCTGTATTTGCTAAAACATTGCCTCACTCATGGGCCTGTTTGCTTAAATGGCACTTTAGCTCGCTCGCGGTTTCAAAAGGTACTCCGCGGGTCAAAGGAAGAGAAAAAGTAGGTTAATGTGCAGGCATTTCATAGTGTTTTAATGCACTGTCAAACTTTTTTTATTAGGAGGCTGTTATCAGGTGAAAATGGGAGGCAATAGCACAAATCAAGAAAAACTCTATTATTTCTATTAATCGTGAACAACATAATAATGGGAATAACAATCCTCTCACTTGACAACATTTTTAGGTATCAGTAACAATTAGATGAGAGAAAAAAGTTCAAGTTAAAGGTGCACTATGTAGTTTTGGGGAATACATCAGAAGAGAAAGATCTGTTTCATGCCTAAACAAACAAACTCTTAGATTTCATGACTGAATGAACTCAATAAACAAACTGCCCACAAAAGACAACATAGTTTCATACTGATTCACTTTGTTTATATGTGGCGGACCCTGCCACCTTTCTAGCTTCAAACAGTGTTCTTGGGACCCTGTTTTTTTTCAAAAAGTACCTAAAGCCCCTTTAAGTACCAGTTTAATTATGTTATGCATGATGTAATTAGTATTTAAGTCTACGGTTGAAGTTGCACATAGGACACAATGGACCGTACTAATCCCTGCTTGCGGTCCCAGCCAAGGCTTTGTCAGTCCTCCAGTTTAGCCCGACTATTTTACTAGTTCCCCTCTCGGAGAGTTTCTCTAAAAAAAAAAAAAAAAAAAAAATCCCCACAGGACCTTTAAACATTCTAATAAAAAGATTTTACAGAGTGGTGTGAGTGTGAATTTTGGGGAATGATGCTATGGAAAGAAAAAAAAGGAGGTGAGCACAAGATTGTTAGTGAAGGACAGGAATAATAAAGGCAAGGTGGTGAGCATATTTTACCCATAAATCAGGAAGGCAGCGTATCATGCGATATGTTGAATCATATAAAATGATGGGCCGAATCCAGATCAGTGCACTCTCAGTAAGGTGGTATAAACAGTATAATTTAAAAATACGGAATGTGAAAGTTTTAAACAAACTTTCACAATGTTTTCTGCAGAGTCAATTTAAAATTTTGTTGTTATAAGAACACACACACACACACACACACACACACACACACACACACACACACACACACACACACACACACACACACAAACACACACACACACACACAC
>OMLP01014387.1:0-12281 GCA_900302685.1 Spondyliosoma cantharus
TTGTTAGTTATTATCAGGACTGATGTTGGTTGAAAAATGCAACCCAGCGAATGACGAAAATGATATCAATATATAATATTTGTATGGCATTTTCTGATATGGAACATTATTTGTGCTTAATGTGGTCTAAGTAAAATCATCTTTTATATGTGTGTATGAGCGAGGGGGCGGGGCTTAAGTTAAAGGCTGGCTTCCTCGAACATGACTCAGTTTCACTTTCCTTTCCGACCTGCCAGCTACCGAGAGGTCACAGCTGGACGGCAGGAGACAAACAAGTAGAGAAGTCCTCCCTGGACGGTATTCTCTCCTTCAGGTTGGGATTTATAAACGTGTCCTTCTTCTACCGTCGCCTGGAGAGGAAGTGGCGGACTGAATGCGGACGTGACAACGACAGCAACAACTCGACGCGAGGAGGGAAGGTTTGGATGTAAAAAAAAAACTTTGTCGCCTCGCAAACAAGCTGTATTTCCTCGTATTCTGTGACGTGTGTGCGTGACACACTTTGTGTGTTACCTGTGTTTTTTCAGGTGCAATCATGACCTCTGGAGTTACACCGACTGTCAGTTTGAAAGAAGGTGAGCTCCTCCGGCAGTAGTTTCGATTTAAAACACATGAGACAGCGGGAATATCCATTTAACAGCCGCGTGACATGAAGCTTTATACAGGCTGTCGGAGATTGTAGTCTAACATGCGTGTTTCAGAGTAACATTAAAGGTGAGTCATTGTTTTGATAAGTCATACGGACCCCACCTCTTCCTCTCCCCCTGCAGCCGAGGAGCTGGCCCTCTCCCTGGGTGAAGCCCTCAGCAGTGGGGACGGACAGGAAGCTGCCAGACTGTGTGAGAGGCTGGCTGAGCTCTGTGTCCCAGTGTCTGTCAGCGTCAAGAGTCAGGCCTACCCCCAGGACCCCATCAGGTGAGGACACAACTCTGTGTGTGTGTGTGTGTGTGTGTGTGTGGTCACGTGTCAGTGTGGGACTTACTCTTTTTTTTTTTTAGCCAGATGTTTCCAAAACAACACAACACTTACATCTTCAGAGGGTTTCCCCTCCTGCGATGGGGTTGTTTTCAGACTCAGAGCGCTTGAATTGGGATTAAAGTGGATGAGTACATGAGTGAAGTATGGCTGCCCTCATGAACATGTCACTTCAGACATTTTCTTAAGTTATTGGCTATTTCTCCATGTAAGAAATGTACATTTTCAGCACGTGAGCAACTTTTTTTTTTTTTTCCCCACAAGTGAATTAGAATTCCCACACGTGGAAACAAAAGTGTGCACGTGCGTGCACCCTGTGTGTCTGCACCTGGTTACCACCAAAGGACAAACAGGTTGTTGTTACGATATGAGATTTTCAATCCGCGATTGTCACGGCCAAACAATCTCATGGTAACGATCTTATTGTGATACCTAAACAAACGTTTTTATCTCTGTTTACTGTGTGTTTTGTCAAAGAAATTACTTTAAAAATGCGAGTGTAGGGAGATGGACGGAGGGGTCTGTCTGTCTGTCTTAACTTTACAAAAGAGCAATTTACAGTCATTGAATATTGAAAAGGTGGAAAACCAGATGAGCCGATAAAGAAACGCTCCAAACGTCTCTGCTGGATTACTCACACAATATTATCATGTATGTTTTCTCAACAGAATACCAATGTAGGATTTTTTTTTTAGTATCATGGTAATTGTGAATATTGGCATATTAACAACAACAACACAAAAAATGATGATGACGAGGTTGCTTCTGTTGTCTTTTTGTCCCATAGGCTGCTGGTTGGAGTGGAGGACGCTCAGTCGGATAACTACATCCCAGTGACCGTCGTGGTTTCTGCTGACATGACGATCGCACAACTTAAAGACAAGGTGCGACGCTCCAGCAAAAACACGTGCGACCTAACGATCCTGTTCTATCACGTTAGTCAATGAAACGCATGAATACGCGTCCAGGCGTCTTTTCATCAGGTGTATTCGACAAAAAAAGCGCAGTAGGAGCGGGCTCGTCTTAATAAATATACAACATATAGTGACATAATAAACTTGAAATGTAAAACAACTGATATGTTGATACTTTCCAATACGTGTTGAGTTCAGATATCTTTATGTCGTGAGGTCGTATTCAGATGGAGTGATATAAACACATGATGTATCCGGAGCACAAATATTGACACATCATTACCGACAGTTCACACCTGATATGCTCCTCATGCAAATCAGTTCAATATAAAATTCAAAATATCACCTGATGTTGTGTCTGTGCACCGTAGTCCCCATCGTGCCACAGATTTGGTCGTGTTCTCGCCAAATATTGGACATATTTTCAATGTATGGCATAAAGGCATATTCAGAGATTCGATTTAATGTGTATGCAGCATCTGGACACAATATACAATTGTAAACGCTGGCTGAGTATTTGAGCTGGCATAAAGCATATGAAACAAAATCTCCAGATGTGATCAAGATTCCTGCCATGATTTCTAAAAGATATCTCAGATTCTTGAGGTCTTGTTACAGTGATCCATGATGTCTTCAGAACCTAAAAAGAACTTAAAACCTGAAACACGGAGCAAAGACCTGGTTCATGAAGTCTCTTGTTAACAAACTGCTACAGTTTGTGTTGGAATGTCAACAGGCCTCTCTTATCGTGTTTGTCTGATGTTATATTTATGTATTTATGCTACAGGTTGTATACCCAAATTACAGTGAAATCTAAAAGAAATGTCACCGAACGATCTGTTAAGCACTCAAGTTCCGTTCACAGATCAGCCACGACTTCGGGTTCGCCCCCGCGCTGCAGCGCTGGGTGATCGGGAAGCGGCTGGCTCAAGACCGGGACACATTGTACAGCCACGGCATCCGTAAGAACGGCGACCCGGCCTTCCTGTTCATCCTCTCCGCTCATGCTGCTCATCTCACAAAGCAGCAGCACAGGCAGGAGCAGGAGCAGCAACGCATAGAAGGTCAGCGACACACACACACACACACACACACAAATCAAGGAAATCTGCAAATAACATATTATTATCTACTAATTGTGTCAATAACAATGTCAATTTAATAACTTTTTTGTTTTTTGGTATAAACAACGAACTACTTGGTCAGCACTTAACTATTCATTCGGTTAATTCTGATCAAATAGGAATGAAATGAACCAGAGAATCACACAATGTGATTTTTTTGTTACTTGAGACAGATGTTTGTACTTTGCACTATAAAAAAAGAAAAAAGATTTAGGTTCAGCTCCTGCCCTGATTACAGGAGGACATAACAAGTAATCAGAAACCGGTTCCGTCAGTTTTATGGAATGACAATCTTTTTATAGGCATCATGGAGTCCATGCAGTCGTTGCAGCTTTTGCCCAGAGGGCTGGGCGAGGGCGGCGGCGAGAAGACAGCTCTTCCTCCAGAGTATCAACTCATTCCTCCTCCTCTTCCTCCGAAACCGCCGACGGCTACCGGACCACCTGTGGCTCCTAAACCTGAGGTCAGGATACAAACTGTGCATCACGCATTCTGCCTGCAGCGTGACTGAATCTGTAAGTGTCTTCATGGTGTATCTGTCTCTGTGTGTGTGTGTGTGTGTGTGCGCGTGTGTGTAGCTTGGCTGGACCTGTGCCATGTGCACGTACATGAACAAACCAACGCGACCTGGCTGCGAGATGTGCGGAGGGGATCGGCCGGAGGATTACGAGGTGCCCAACATCTACGAGCCAGACCAGCAGGAGATTCTTCGGATTCGGCAGGAGGAGCTGGCCATGTTGCAGTACGAACAGGTGACGGCTTGAATTCCTGAAGTCTTCTCAGCCTGATGCCAAATGTGTAGCTAAATTTAACGTAAATCATGTAGTTGTTGTGTGGCGACCAATCAGCAACAGAGCTGGAACACATCGGAGCTGGTGTCGTAGCTGGAGTCATCTTTGTATTTCTGAAACTTAAAAGGACGTATGCATCCAGTGGACATGTTATTAGGCACACCTGAACAATCTGTTACAATTCATATAACAGCTCTGCTTTGAACACTTAAAGTTTACAGTGTTCAGAGTTTTGTTACTATTCTCAGACATGTGTAAATTAATTAAATGTTAATTACTGAGGTCATAATTAAAGGTGGTGTTGTAACATTAACACTTTTAATGAGAGTGTCAAAAAAACATAATGGACATCATAAAAGTGGCCGCTGAGTGAGGAAAGCCTCCCAGAAGGTTTTTTCATTAATGAAAAAAAAATAATCAGCATTTTAAAAGCTTTTCACAACAAGAATACCACTGGGCGCAAAATGTGTCTGTTTCCGCTTCAATGTTGAATCTAATGGAAAAATACTTGAACATAATGAAAACGATTATTTTCTTTGTCAATTAATCTTTCTCGATTGTTAGATTAGTTTTTTTGGTTTTGTATTAAATGGCAGAAAATGTGGAAACACTTCATTGAGCGTTTCCCAAAGGCCAGGATGACATCCTAAAATGTCGTGTTTTGTCGGCAAAGATAATCATTTGACGGACGCAGGCGAGAAATTGCGTAATTGGTTACCAAATTAGTCGTCAATAAATGTAATAAGTGACCACTAAACCATTAATAGTTACAGCTACATGGAGCATGCGATCGTCTCTCTCCCTGATAGATACCGCTGTCCCTCTTTTCTATGCTCAAATCAAATTTCCTCCCAACGGTGTGCCCCATGTATCTGTTTCACTCAGAAATACGTCACAACACTGAAGCTTGATACCCTCTAAATGCCATTTTATCTGGACTTAAATGTTCCAGTTTTTTAGCTGTTCAATTTTGTCATACTGTTTTTGCAGTTTGCACACATTTTGATATCTCACAGATGGAAATGTGTGTGTGTGTGACCGTGACGCATGTACTCATTTTGGAAATTACAGAACTGAAACCTGATCTGTGGGAACCTGAGTGCACTTGATGTTTATTGCGGCTCCCTTGCACAAAAAAAGGATGCTTAGTGTTTGAACTTAATTATACTGTATGTTTGATAAATGCAGAACCAGTAAGTTAAATTTATACACTAGGAAACCACATAGATTAATATTTGGGGAAGCAAACATAACACCCCCACAGAGTGGAGTTCATAAAACTTCATGGAAACCACTAAAGCTGATGCCAGCAGAAGTTGTTTCGCTTTCCATTTTCAGGAAACGGGCTTCTGCTGTTTGTGACGAGTCATGACTGTGTGTAAAAATAAATAAAAAAAAAAAAAAAAAAAATCTCTGTTTGGTGAGTGACCCCAAACCTTTTCTCCTTTTCTGTGTGATGAAGGCTCAGCAGGAGGAACGAGAGAGGAACTACCTGCACCTCTTGGCAACAGAGGACCAGAACCTGATCCCCAACACCACCGAGACCGACTGTCCCATCTGCTTCTCCCCCTTGCAGCCAGGAGAGGGCGTCGTGCTCAGAGAGTGTCTGCACACCTTCTGCAGGTCCGATGCAGTGCATGATCCTGTAGCTCAGTGACTTGTGTATTCTGACTGCTTTTTAAAAGTCTACAGTGCCACATGCCATGATTTGCAAAGTGTGCAGGGGTCAGCATTTGATGCATTTATGCATTTTTTTCTGTGTATGTGTGTTCTTGTTCAGGGAGTGTCTGAAGGGGACAGTAGTCAACAGTCAAGATGCTGAGGTGTCCTGTCCCGACAACTGTGAGAGCAAGCTACTGGACCGAGAGATCCAAGCGGTGAGTGTCAGACCGGAGAACAAGACACTTGCACAAGTATAAAAGCTGCGAGCATAGCTTTATTTCACTTGTTTCTACACATTAGCTGTTGGTAATGCAATACGAAATTGCGTATGTATATCTGCACTGTAAATGTACGACTTTAATCTTGTGATATTGGCACCTGTCGCCCCTTTTTTTGGAACCCTAGGATTCTGTTGTACACGTGGTCCTCATTGGTAATCGTAATTATTTAAGAAGGTCCATTTGAGTATGATGGAATGAATTCACCTCAGAATATGTTGAGCAACAGAAAAGGGCTGATCAGTCAGTGGGGGTGGAGCTGAATTTCAAATAATATTAGGCTGAAGGCATTTACTGAAATGTTAATCCATGCTTTTAAAGTTAATTTAAAACAGAACAAAACAAAACATAAGAGCCTCTAATAGGCAGGAAGTAACATGTTTATTCATTTTTTTGTCCAAGCAAACTTCTATAATGTTATAATGCTATATTCAGTTGCTAACAGAGGAGGAGCACCAGCGGTTTCTGGAGTTGCGTCTGAGCATCGCGGAAAGCCGCTCGGAGCACAGCTTCCACTGTCAGACTCCCAACTGTCGAGGGTGGTGCATCTACGAGGACGAAGTCGACGAGTTCCCGTGTCAGCTCTGCAACGAAACCAACTGCATTCTCTGCAGGGTAGTTTTTCTGACAGCCACTATATGACCAAGATTTTTTTTTTGTACCATGTGAAGAACTGTGGAAGCACCAAACTTAAAGGAAGTTGTGTGTGTGTGTGTGTGTGTGTGTGTGTGTGTGTTTACAGGCCATCCATAATGGCATGAATTGTAAGGACTACCAGGATGACCTGCGCGTCCGAGCGGAGAACGACCTCGCGGCTCAGCAGACGAAACAGATGCTCGAGGTAGGTCGACCTCACAGCTCTCTGCGTGATAACTCGGCCTGCGTTGCACTTCTGACAGGAAGCGGGTTTTTTTTTTTTTTTTTTGCTGATTAGTGTGGTTGGAGTAAAGCAGCACGTCAGTCTTGCACCAATGCAATACCCAGCACACCACAAACCCCAGGAGGAAGTTGTGCAGGGTCTAGAATCTAGATGAGAGATTCATTACACGCCAAGAGTCGACAAGAAATGTTAAAAATGTCAGGTTAATATCTTTAGTTTTAGGAAGTCATGAAAGAGCTTTTGATCATTTCATCTTGGCTTATGTCATGTTACTAATGCGAGTATTTTATGATGAATAATGAATAAAAACAGATATTTTTTATTATAGCCTGGATTGGTTTTACTTCTTTATCTACTTTTTAGTGCTCTTTCATCCATTAGGGGGTGTTATTTTTTTCTAAATGGGACAGCTCACAATCTGCAATTATTGTTCTATAAAGTCGCTGTACATTTAAACTCATGTTTAAAAACTTGACCCTGGCTTGCTTAGTTTTAAATCTATATTTTAATGTCAGTTTTAATATGTTTGCGGCTGGAGCAACACCTCAGGCTCTGTGTTTTAACTTTTACGTATAAGGCAGCAGGCAGTGGGGTGTCCCAAGATCTAGATTGAACACATTTAGGTTATTTTTGAGTCAAGTGAGTGACCGGTATTGTGTAACTGTGTCATTATGCTGACACAGTTTTTGTGTGCGTTTTAAAGTCACCGACGAGCTTCACGAGTTGCATCATTTTGTGTTATTCGCTCTTGATGGACTAACTGTGTTTTCCGTGTGCATTTCCATATAATTCAATACAGAGCCTGCTTCAGAACGGGGAGGCCATGAAGTGTCCACGGTGCGACATCATCGTCCAGAAGAAAGACGGCTGCGATTGGATCTGCTGTCTGATGTGCAAGACAGAAATCTGCTGGGTCACCAAACAAGCTCGCTGGGGCCCAAACGTAAAAAAACATTTACTTATACGTAGCTACATATCCATCAAAGGTAGCTTATGTGTTTGACCTTTTCTTTCATTTTTTTTTTTTTCATATTTTACAGGGCCGGGGCGACACATCCGGTGGCTGTGGATGCCGGGTCAACAATCAGCCTTGTCATCCCAACTGCCAGAACTGCCACTGAGGCAAACACACTAATGAACACACACGCAGCTGCAAGCGCTTTACAGTGTCTGAAGAAGCGCAGACCTCGGCTGATGCTCAGGCTGTTAGCTTAATGCTAGCTACGGTCTTGTTTCGCTTTGACCTCTTTGACTCAAAGGTTCAGTGTGTGGGCTTTAGTGACATCTAGTGGTGTGGTCGCAGTCCTAGTCTCTCTTCTAAAAACAAAAATGTGCCCTCTCTCTCTCTCTCTCTCTCTCTCTCTCTCTCATGCCAGTGTTTGGTTTGCCTGTTTTGGGCCACGGTAGCAGCATGGCGGGGTAACACACACAAAAAAAACACCATGATTCTTTGTTTCAGGTGATTTTAGACCAATAAAAAACATAATTATGAGTTATATATTTATGCCCTTAAATCCCACTCAATACTACACACTGGACCTTTAACTCTAAGCCTTGTTTCCAGTGTGCCGCACATCTCATCGAAGTTGCCTTAACCATAGATATAAATGTTATACGAAAGCTCTACGGATTGCCAGCTATATCTTCCACATTTCCACATTGCTGATTATACTGTCAGTGTGAGAAAATAAGCTTTACGGGGATCTGCTGCCATAATAATACTTAAGCCGCTTTGACCGATTGCTTTTGCTTCCGTCATAAGTTCGATGAGCCAGCAATGTTTTCATGTAGAGATGCACTAATTGAAAATCTATTCAACTATAATTGACAGCATGTACAAACATTTATATGTTCTTAATACTCGGCTGAATATTAAATGGGCCTTACTTGGGTCTGCACCGGGTCACAGGACCTTCTCTCACTCTCACTTAAATAAATCTTAATATAAAGTGCTCTGTAACTGGATAGAATTTCCATCCAACTGAAAATGAACTGCAGAATGTTCCGCTTCATGTTGTGAGCTATGTTATTGAATGACCTGTTAGTGAAATAGTGAATTTAAGTTTAAAGTTAAGACCCCATAAGTATTTGCGCAGTTTAAACTGGTATCCGGGACTCTTATTGTGAAAGGTTAAAAAAGTCCGCACACATACATCTGACACAACGCCGGAATCGTCCAAAAGCGGTTCCTGGTTCGTTCTATCGGTGCATCTCAAATATCCTGCTGACTCGCTTCAACTCACAAGTTTGACGGAACAAACACAAATGTCACTAAACCCAGAACAACTCCATAAATATGGAATTCCCTTTTTGTTTGTGCATGAAGTCTAGCTCCAGCTAATTAACTACAGCTTACAGAAATGTTTGTCTATGAATGATTTGATTTTTAAAAAATATATATAATTCATAATTTAATATATAAACAGAAAAAAGCTACAGACAAATGAGTACAGTCTTCCTAACTAAACTGAGCAGACATTTTTTTGACGTTCTAACAGGTGTATTATTGCCATTTATTGCTTCATATGTGAGAAAAAATTAATTTATGTTCGCAAAATTATATTAAGATTGTATTTCAGTCAGCTTATCAGACTGCGGTGAAGGATTTTGTTTACATTGAAATGAATGTGTTCCCAGCTGCTCTGATGCACTTATTACCTTTTGAAATATCAGGTTGAAACGTAGCACAGTGGACAAATATTGATGCTGTATTTTTGTAAGGTATTCAGAATTGTATCTGTATTTCTGAAACGTTCATTCCTTGAGGGCTGCAGCCACTAATTGTAGCCTTTTGTTATATATAAAACACGATGTTTACATCTTGTGTCTGTGAAGTTTGTTGCGTTTCACTTGTGTGTTTTCCAAGAAACTGGAACCAGAGGCTTAGCATGCTAGCGATACCGTAACAACATTAAAGGATAAGTTCACCCAAAAATGAAAATTCAACCATTATCTACTCGCCCTCAGGCCGATTGAAAGTCAGGTGAAGTTGTGTAGTCCGCAAAACCTTTCTGGACCTACGAAGCAAAACAGTGTTTGTGGCATTCTCCATTACAACTGAAGTAGATGGGGACTCGTAAGACGTATAAAAAAACAAATGAAAAAAAAGGACTCCATACAGTTTAGCAGGCGCCATCCAAGTCTCCAGAAAGCCTAGAGATCCCAAATTGAATCAAAGACATTATGTGGTCCTCCCACTTAAGCTGGGGTGTGCTGACGCTTCTAGCTTGGCAGCTACAGTGAAGAATTTGGCTTTAAGAAGTGTGTCAATAACGTCTTTTTGAATCAATTTGGGATCTGGTCTTCCAGAGACTTGGATTACGCTGGATGAGCTGTAAGGAACCATTTTATTTAAAAAAAATTCTGTTGCTTTTTCTCATTTTACAAGAATCTACTTAAGTTGTTTGGGAGAATGATGCAGGGCTGTGTTGCTGCGAAGCTCCGGAAATGTTTCGTGGGCTACGAAACCTCACCTGACTTTCCATCGGCATGGGGTTGACTTCATAACGACTGCATTTTTATTTTAAGGTGAACTTATCTTTGAACTTCAAATATCTAGATTGACAGAGTGCGGCTGGATCTTACAAGAAAGCTGGAGAAGAGATATGCATGACAAAGCTGGTTAATGTTTATCAGAGAGTTCATTGTGTGAGTCCATAAAATGGCCAATGTACCAAACCTAATAAACTATCTGAGGAAATGGAAACGTCATATTTTTGTCACACGATCAGATTAACTCCTTGTGCGATGAATTTAGAGGTTGAAAAAAGATCAGATGTGTCCTCGCGATCATCGTATGTATGTGACTTAAGTGTCCAAATAAACGAGGTTAATTTTTTTTACATACCGTGTAGGAACCCTACATTAACACAATAAACATGTTCACTCTAGTTTATTAGCATTCTCTTGTACAACTTTACATTAGTATGACAGATTCATTATAACAAAATAAAACATAAAAGGCAGATAAATCATTTAGTGCAATGAAAATAAATGAATAAACCACACAGAGTGCAGATACGTGGTGCATTACAACCAGACCCTCGGGCACCTAAGAGCATCCTTGGACTCGTTCCAGGTCACCTTCACTTTACCGGCTAAATAGGTGGTTCACCATAAAGGCAAATAAACCAGTCGACTCTGAAATAGGAATGGAATGCCTAGGTATTCAGTTTGTATTAGAACGTGAACAATTTTCACCCAACGTGTTTCTTTTCTCAACTGAATTGAGGGGTTTTGGTTGACTGTTGTTGTGCCGTGTGATGTACAGTAGGTGTCCTGGAACTCAAGTCTATAATTCTGAAGATTTCTGTTAAGCAAAATATATTTTTAACTAGGACTGATAACCCAAATTAACTACCTCAGAATGAAGTGCTCTGACAAACTATTTGCTATATATATATATATATCTATTGTTTTTCTTACGATAAGACTATCCCGGTGAGTGCCAAACCACTGAAACCTAAGCGATCGCCTATTACTTTTAAAACACGTGATTCAATGAGAAATGACTGAGAACAATGGAATGAGCTGGACTGCACCTGAAATGCGAAGTGTTACACGCAAAGCAATCCGAACATACGAGATGGCATGTGTTTTAAATAAAGTAAGGAGTCATGATTGAAACAAAAAAAACATTGGACAGCATTAACTTGAAGGCTGAGATGCTTTTTTTTTCCTGACAGGAGCACCCTTGTAGTCCCAGAAAGTGAAGCACCTATCAAGTTTTTTTGTTTGTTTTTTTAAGTGATTTTTTTTTTTTATTTGAAACTGATGCAGTCAGTGCAACCTGCCTCCACTGTGCCAACACAAGGAACACAAGCTTTGATATTTTCTGTTACCAGGCATTGAGTGAGTGTGTTGCTGAACTATAACGAGAGATTTAATCATCTTCTCTGGAAAAAAAAGAAAGTGATGCAGAAAACAAGTCATTTGGGGGGGGCATGAAACACAGACACGTGTTAAGGGTTTGTGCAAGCAAACAATAAAGTCAGTAGGTAACTGGAAAAGCTCCAGTAAAAAATACTTATATGCTGATATGCTGGGGCCTAATCCTCAGATTTAAGGTTTGAGATCATTCTCGTGCAGGCTACATTTACTTTGATGATGACGTTTTGTTTAAAACTTTTTACAGATAAGTTTAGCTGACCCGAACAAGCCGCCAGAATTTAAAATTTGTAGCCAAAGGGGTTCTGTCGTCATGTTTTACAGATACTCTGTCCCAGAAAGAGGCTTATTCAAACAGCTGCTGTGTGTCATGACCGTATCTTCATACATTTTCCTTGCATAACTATAACTTAAAAAAAACAAAAAACAGAGAGGATTCTAACAATCCTCTATTTGGTCTCAGTCTAAGTATCAAATAGATAACAAATGGGTTGCAACCATACACACACATACACACACACACACAACACACTCGGGCTCATACATTCACTCTCAGCTCTCTTAATTGGCAGCAGTTTCAAGTGTAGTGAGTTCACCAAGCTTTCAGCATAAATCTCTGTGAGCGAACTCGATATCTGATTACTCTTAATACCAAATATAAATAAACGTTAATGACGACACCATCGGTAAAAGTTCTTAGAAATACAGTGTCTCCTTCATTACGGATGGATTCTTTCTTTCAGGGCACCAGCGGTTGTTGCTGTTCCACT
>OMLP01014389.1:0-16968 GCA_900302685.1 Spondyliosoma cantharus
TGTTCTTTAAAAAAATAAGTTCTCGTGTGAAATACATAACTGAAATTGTCCTTTGTCAACAAAATGCCTATCATGTGAGAATACATTTGTTTTGTCTTGCCAAGACGGCAAAGAGACATTTTTATCTCAACCTTGAACTAGTTATGCAGCGACCAGACAAAACAAAGTATGAGGATAATCAATCTAGCACAGCAGGTAAGGGAGTGTTTTTGTTATTTTGTATAAAAGGCAGATGGGAAATGTCGGAACACTGAACATCTCAGAAACTTTACTTTAGACTTTTTTTTTTTTAGACTTTTATTCATCCCACATCGGGGAAATTCACTTGTTACAGTAGCAGTTAGACAGACATATAAGAAGTACAAGACTTAAAAAATAGAAAGGACTATACGCTATGTGCACTTCTCTTGTGAAAGCAATACTTTTTTTTTTTTTTTATGTATTTTTTTATTAAGAGGTGTTAATTTAAGTTTTATTAAAGAGCCTAAATAAACGTAGACCGGATTTTTCCTTAACAGGTTTAATCAAAACATTGATTGAAGTTCCAGAGCTTATTAAAAAAATATCACATAGGGGTGGGATGGGGAGCTTCTGCAGAATAAAAAAGAAAGTTGAGTTGAGTTCGAGATGACATAAGACCGTCTCATCTGAAAGTGAGTTGAGTACTAACACGGGACAATTCAAAATTGTCCAGTGTTGGTTCAAGATGACAAGAAGGCAGCCTTGCTGTGGAGGGCAGAATCATGTTTCGAGAGCGCTTCAAAGAAAATAAGAAGAAGAAAACGGCATTTGAAAAGGAGAGGATTGGAAACGAGCGAGTCTGGATTTTGACAATCAAATGCTTTGGACAGTGGTACAGAGAGATGAAACTGTGGCAACGGCATCAAACAGTCCCTCTCGCCTTGAACTAAATCTAAACTGGTAGGCATTACTGGTGCCAGGGCCCCCGATATAGAGCCGAACAGAATCAAAAAATGGACAACACAAACTGAACGAGAAATCTGTTTGAGTCATCTTTCAGTCATGTTATTGTTGCTGGCCATAATAGCATACTGGTTTTGAATGTGGACGAGAAACATGTTTGGAAAAAAAAAAGTAGATGAATGTGTCTACCTTTGTTTTTTTTTTCGTGTCTGCGTTCTCGCTGTGTCAGCATCTATGTGCTCACACATGCAGATCGTGGTGCTTACGCAGGTGCTGCACCTGCTTTTATATCCTATACATACAATTTAATGATTATGCAGTGCCAGATTCACCAAGCTGTTTGTATATAGAATATATAACACTGTATGTCACTGTCAAAGGCTTCGGCATAATACAGGATCATACATTATTAGAACTTGAGCTTGAGGGACTGAACCTTCAAGATGCCTTTACAAATTATAATTACCATTGGAAAGCTTTGGATGCAATGAATGTGCATTTATGTCATTGTCAGTGGTGGAATGTGTGCTGTTTTGTTTGTCAGAATCTACATTAGACTGCACAGATGTCTGTGTATTGACCCAAGTACACTGGATCTCTAAGTGTTCATGCACATGCTATGAAGGCTGGATGTGACACTCAACAGATTGGCTGGGTTTCTCAATTCTAAATGTATTTAAAGAGCATACATGAAGACAGGAGTGGCCACCATTCTTACTAAACCTCCGAGGTTCATTTTTACTTTTCTTCATTTGAGCAGAACGATGAGTCAGGAGAAGCAAAATTCAAGACTAAACCCCTGAGGCACTCTGCTCTGTGTTTGACAGCTGTGACCTAGCCTGCTGAGTTCCGCTGATGAGCAAGGGTCCTTTGACTTCATTGTGTAGAGCATAAACAATGTGCACAGTACCCTTGTGCAAGCGAGGCCTCCGCCAGCCCCATCTCCGTCTGTCTACACAATCCACTGGACTGACAGATCTATCATCTTTCTCATATAGAGCCATAAATCACTCCGCTTGTGTTTTGGGAAACATCTTAACTTTAAATTGGATAAGTTTGGGATTCAATAACTTGCAGTGACATCAGCTGCACGGTGTTATCTAAAACGTGTACAGGAGCCGTTAATTACCTGTATGTGTGGGAGGTTTGATCCAAAATGAACTCAGCACCTGCAGTAACCTGCACCTGAGTAAGCACTGACGAAGATACAGTATCAGATGTAGAAATGTAAATTTAGGTCTTCTATTATTAGAAACAAATCCTCACACCTTTTATTAACATCTAAGTTACCTACACAACGCTGTTCCTATAAACAATGACTCTTTTGTTGTGGTGATTACACAAGAAACGATTGTTTTTGCTATAAAATTCAAGAAAGTTTTGAGTTTCCATTAGAGTTGACTCATTCTCAGAAACATTTGCATTACATTGTTTAAGAACAAATACTTAAATAATATCAAACTTTGGTCAATACAACCTGGACATCTGCCACCTGATCAGGGATTTGTTTGCAGTGAACACAGTATCAATAAAATGAGATAAGATGAGACAGTATTAATAATTTCAGAAGTTAAAAGGTACCCAGTGGAGTTCTCTTGTAAACAAACAGAAGTTTAATGCAAAAGCATCTTTGAGGTCTTAAGGGGTTTCAACATTGCTGTGTTTTTTGGCAGTACCACCACCTGTTAATGAGTTCAGAGATCTGAACTACTCTTGATTGATTCAAAACAGAACAGAACAAACGAGATGCAGGAGTGAAGCTGTCAGCGTGCATTTGTTTCGCAGCGCTTCAAAACTTTCAGCACGACAAGAGAAGTTACTTTTAAATCACTCCAAACCAAAATGTTGGGCCAAACATTCTTTGATTACTTGGAAGATCATAGTTTTGCCTGTCTGTGAAGAAATGCTTCCAGTTTTATTATGCAGAACTCTGCTGGCTTCTAGCTAATGCATTCTGCCATGTGGCACATTTACTTTTAATACATAATGCATTAGCTGTACATACACAGAAATCTAATAAGAGCACTCTGGTGCACTGATATTATGAGATCATAATAAGCCAAGGTTGGTGATCATGGTTTAAATAACAGAAAGGAATACATGCTCTTACTTGGATACACTTGAAAAAAAGCAAAACAATCACATGTGTTTCTATTAAGAAAAGCCCAAGTGATCTTTCAACAGCTATTTCACATTCAGTGCCGTGATTGACTCTGTTTATCTCACTCCTGTGGAAAACCATTTACACCTCAAAGAAAAATCCAAACACAGTGCAGATGTTTGTGTGTGTGTGTGATAATTAAGCCTCCACATGGTAACGCATGCGAGTGCCTGACATTTGTACATTGAGCTGCACAAACCATGCGCGATAACTGTGCAAAATAAAAGAAAAAAAGATAAATAACTGGGATGCGACTCGCTCAAGGAACACATGGGTGATCTGTTATCTTATCACATGAGCATGAATTACATAATTAACAACTGCTCTGGGGAAATCATGATTTCAGGCTTGAAGTCGCTGGAATGGCACATAGTGTCATCGCTTCAGACAGATGATGTCTCACAGTAGCTGCTCATCAACCCGTAATCAATTCCTTTCCTCATTTTAGTAATTCACAGTTTTTTGTTTTTTTTTCCTTCCCACATATACAGCAGACTGTTACTGAGACAGACCGGTTTGCTACATTTGACTTTTAATTTCCAGAATTTAATGGCACCATTTTCTAAAACCATAGCAAAATGTACCTCTACACATGTGGAGATCTGGGTTTGAGGTCAAATTTATTCAAGCAATCTTACTTGAAACAACTGGTGAAAGATCGTTCCCTATTTCGTCACAGTATCAGATTAACTGTGCATATTTTACAGCCTACAATAAGAGTTCACTTTGAAAAAAAAAAAAAAAAGGTTTTATATTCACTTCGGCTCACAGAATTATGGATAAATAACTTCTATTTTCTGGGGAGGATTTAGCTCTTTTTGACGAATTCACATGAACCTGCTCCAGTTTAAATACGTCGCAATAGCTTTTCAAAGTTTACTTGCTAACTGGGACTGAATAATGTAGAGGAGAAAAAAAAAGAAAATGCAGAATGTGAAGTTATTCATAAGCCTTTCTACAGCCCATTGTCAGCATTAGACTCCATCTATTCAATATTTCAATACAGCTTGAAAAGAATAAAGTACACATGGAGAGAGAGAGAGAAAGTTCCTCCCTGTGGGACTTTTAGGGGCCAGTGTTGTTGCCACACAGACCGAAGATACCGCATGCTATCTGAAGGGGAGCGTAATCCTTTCTAAAACTCAGCCAGTACAGTATGCGAGAGGTGTTTCAATGTCTAAGATGTAATAAAAGCATTTCTGTAAATACTTTGCCGTCTCAAATCCAGCAGTGAACATTCTGACTGTTTCGATTGTGAGACGTGGTCATGAATTTTTAGCGACTGGCTGTCACTTCCTCTCAACTTAATGCGACGATGCGCGCACACAGAGCGATGACAAATAAAGTTTTTAACACGGAGGAAACTGAGTGGCACCGACAAGACCGTCAGACAAAAAGGACGCAGTCGAGTTTGTAAGTAGGCAAAACATTAACTCCTGTACTCACGCATGGGGGAAAAATTGTTTCTGTTTTGTTTCTATCAGTGCGAGTCATGAAACTCAAGTCTACTCCAATTTCGTATGCCACACCATTACACAGCATCGACCCAGTGAGACAGAGCCATCGCAGAAAAGACTAATTCTTAATCTCGGATATTGCTTTCTCATTATTCTCCCTCCCTCTGGCCTCTTGCATGATAACTGTTTGATTAAGGCAGTTATGTCACTTGAGAGCCTGAAAGAGCCCACCTTTTAATATTACCTGGCTGACTGATTATACCGGCACTGCTTGAGGCTAATAATGTTGAACTGTGATGCACGATTATGAATGCTGATGGGTCCTGTGTGGAAAAAAGTAGCCTTCACAACTCTCAAATATTAATCAATAAACAATGCAAATTAATTTTCCCAAACACCACCAACTGGATCTGACTGCCAATTCATTTTTAATGGCGAGGATTTGGACCATTCACGTGGGACGGGTAAAGTCAGGATTTCAGTGGCAATACAGATTTTATTGATACTCGGTTTGGTTCTCTCTCAATACTCTTTTCAATTTTTTATCATAAGGACATCATTTATACATGTATAATTTTGGAAAAAGAGAGCAGGAATACAATTGAATTGTTGTATTATATCTGTATTGATTCTGGAGCAGAGACAGCAGCATTTACAACAGCAGCTGGCAACAAAGTTTTTAATTTGAGCATATCATTTCATGGCAATCTAAGCTAAACAGAGAACATACAGACAGCTTTCGTTTTAGCGTACCAAATTTAAAATATCGCTTTCTACGTGTTTATGCTTGTTGAAGAAGTGTATTGATAAACTATGGGCTTTAGCTCACAGAGGTTTAATTGCAGAAGCATTAACATCGGAGCTGATCAAAACAGTATTCACAATTTTGCCATGTCTAATAGCGGGTTCCAGTACCCATTCCTACCATTTACCTTTCTAGTTCAATTCCGAAGTAGGCTGTGTAGCAAGAGACACTATTACAGCTGCCTTACAAAATTTAAAAAGTTAAATATTGCATCATTCATCTGCACTGAAAAACTGGAACGAGTACAGAAAAAGCGGCATCACACTTCAGTGAAATAAAGAGTCCACCTTCAAGAATGCGATGCTTTGATTAAACACTCTGGGAATACCGCTCATGTCACTTTAATTAAGTGCTGAAAAACACAAGTGCTCAAGTAGCTTTCTGAATGCCTTTGAGGTCAGATCACTCCACTTTAATAGCGAGGCTCAGTTGAGGGTCCTTTAGATTATCTGTGTTGCAGGATGGGGGCTTGACAAACTAAAAAAAGGACTCTCAGGAAGGAGGGCCTTGCCAGTCAAACTGAGCTCAGAGATGGAAAACGCTCAAAAGGATTATCAGACAATAAATGAAGACGACTGCTGTAGCTTGTTATTTGTTTATGAAGTCTGTTTTCGACGGCAGACGAGCATCAGATGTTCCAGTGTGCTGAATATATAAAAAAAATAAAAACTACTTCCCTTTTAATTGAAAGCCCATCACCCTTGCTACTCCTAATGCTCGCTGTCAGCTTTGTGCCTCGTATTGTTTTCAGTAATCAGAGCCAGATGACAGCAGGCAGTGGAAGTGGCAAATAAATGAGATCACAACCGTTTCAAAGCGATAATCCCATAGAACATCCACCTCAAAGTCACTCGCTCTCAAAGCGGCTCCTCTCCTATTTGCACAAAAGGTATCACAGGTTAAAGTGGACCTTTTTTTTTTTTTTTTTTTTTGGCCTGCACTTATCTGAGAGTAATATCACCCAGCAGTACTGAGCGCATTGCTGCAAACATCAATAGCTCGCAGTGCCCGTTGCTAAAGGGGAGGAAGATGAGATTCCACGAGGCGTATCGTTTATATCACATACTGTGGACACCGAGGGCTGCCTGAGGCAAAATCCTTAACACTTTCCCCTCCTCTCTTTTCTTTTGATCTGCGTTAATTAATTAGACATTTTTTTTATTACACTTGATTCTAATGTGTGCGATGGGCATAACGGTCCATTAGTTTGAGATTATACTATCGGACGACTGAGTTTAACACTCTCAAAGTCAATAAAAAGCTACTAGGAAACGTTCACTGCTTTGTTTGTCAGTCCTTTCACACGAACACTCTTCCCACTGCGATGCTCCTCATTCCCTCTCAGACTCTCATAGGCATATAAAAATCATGCACACTGTTCACAGATGCACACGTTGATGAACACGACCATTAGGGTAGCACGAGCGCAAACACACACACACACACACACACAGAGAGAGAAAACAGAGATGCATTAGCATAACCAATGTGATGATCATAGCCATACATCAGTGAGTTCCAACCCTAATGCCTTTTGAGTTTATCTTTGCCCTGATAATGAGGCTCAGCTTAATGTGACTCTGTGTGCCTAATAACCCAAAACACCATGAAAAAAATATTTGTTTTTGTCTCTTTCCAGTTTTATTTTGCGGCACAGCTGAGCATAAAATGGACAGCGTGTAGGAGAAAGAGTGGGAGACATTGAAAGCAAGGTTAAAATAGAGCATCTGAAGAGGAGTTGAGGTTGACTGGAGGCCACAGCGTGGTTACCTGTCTCAGGTTGGCTCACTCCCACCCCGACCCCCCCTTGACTGAGACTGGAGACCAGAGAGTTCAACTGCATCATTTTAGGTTCACTGACTTGGCAAAATCCAGCGTTTAATGAAATTAGGTCCAGAGTGCTTCGTCGGTGGGTTTCATTTCAAGGACATAACTGCAATAAAGGAGATACAGCTCGGCTGCATTACTGATGGGATATTTTTGTTCAGGCTTCCACCACATACTACACTTATTTTTCCATTTTAGAAATGGAACATTTTATGTCTGGCTGTTCCGCATCCAGATGAGACATAACACAAAGAAATACCCAATGAGCATTTTTCTGTTGAATAGATGTTTAAAAAAAAAAAAAAAAAAAGCTTTGGTCACCAATGAAAAGACGTTCAATTGGTTCAAAAGTTGCCTCAGAAGAGAAAGTTTTGTCACAGACTATGAAAGGCTTTGATTAATCGCTCAGATTTAGACCAGACGTCGCTGACATTTACAGTACTGGCATTCAACTGAAAGATTTGGATGTGGTTTCTTTGTCAGGCTCCAAAATATAGGCTATTATTTGCACATTGTCGAGGATACAAGGCGATTTTGCGCCATGAGCATGCCAACATTTAGCCTATCAGACGGAGCCCTGGATGCAAGGGCCAATCAGATGAAGCCCCAGCTAGCCGTTAGCTACCCTGACAAAATGAATCGGCATCAGTTTGGTGGTGATTGCCAGGTTATGATGGCTGAGGGAGGAGAGTAAAGCCATGAAAATGTGGTCGGTTAAGACCTCGTGGTGTAAAGAAACAGCACTGAGTGTGTGCTGATTGTGTGAGTATGTATGTATCCAGGAAATAGTAGGACGAACAAGTGTGCACCCTTCATCACGCTACTAAACAGTTAAGGGAATTAATTAGGGGATGTTTTTAACTCCAACGTGAACGGGTCAGAGAGCTAAGTCGGGTGTGTGTGTGTGTGTGTGTGTGTGTGTGTGTGCGCACACGTGTGTGTGTGCTGCTTGCAGCCAGCGACACCACAGAGAAATATGCCGTGTGTGTGCATATGCGCTGCCCACAATTAGCGACGGAGCTGCTCCGTCACACTGCTATATGGACTTATTTTGGATTCATGAGAGACGACGTGTTACAAACACAGGTACCACCTGCAATACAACCATAAAGACCTACACAAACAATTCAAAACTAACGTCAGACATCATTACCTGTATAGTTAATAATATGCAAACTTCAATACTTTGAAGTTACCTAGTGTAGTCATTGCTATCCAAATATCGTGGATACATGACAATACGAGACATATCATTTTTTTTCAATAGTCTTTTTCACAGTATGAATACTAAAGTGATTAGCTAGTTTAGTTGCCCTCCTCTCCAACTAGTTGACATATTCATTCCTGTAGATACAGCGCCACCTCCTCCAGAAGTAAATTAATTGAGATGCTGCTCAACACTCAGTACACAAACCTTGTCGTATTTATCTTTTCATATAAAATCAGAAATGTTATGCCTCAATGTCTTGTCAATTTGCCCCATGGTGTTGAATATCAATATTTCACAAGGTATCGTTTAAAAGTTCGACATTTCAGTATCATGATAGACCTGCCAAGGTGGAACCGCCAACCCTATGTCTCTGTTGCGCCAAAACAAGACACCTGTCTCATGACTGTTCGATTTCTTGTGCACTTTGCTCCACAAGTTACTCCAATACTCCATTTTGGATTAGTCAAAGCTCTTAAACACTTGCATATGTGCTTTACAGCAGTAAATGTAGTGCTGTATAATACATGAATGTCCTGGAAGCTTCTTGATGTGGAACATATTTCGCCTTATTAATATCATCTCTATGACCTCAGCCTACAAATGAGCAAATTATCAAAATGACTACACCTTTCTGTTGTGTTGTAATCGCATTTTAGCTGGTTGACAAGAGGGCATCTTAGACATCTTAGATGTTCAGACCAAATATCACCAGGTTTTTAAACAAGAAATCAATGTCAATGTCGAGTTGGTGCTCACTGGGTAGTATAGCAAAAAGATCAAATCGATTTAAACCAGATTCGTGTTCTTAAAGTCCAAGAGTCATGGCCTACAGAGGAGTGCTTTAAAAAGCCTATTTACAGCACATATGTTCTCGCGGTGCTTCTCATCCATTCGTGTCTCGGAAAAAGACACGGCTCTTATCTAAATCCATTGTTCTGTCAACATCAATTCAAGCGGGTGACTCAGCGCCGTCATATTTTTATTACTTCAAAAAGCGCCATCTGTTTTTGCGTTTGAAGTTTGCTTCTTTTTTTTTCCCCACATAAGTTCCAAACACGCAATTGTTGCACAACACTAAGGCCATGGCTCCACAGCGACAGATGCCAAGCTGACCCAAGCAAACAGATCTGAATCAATGTCAACAAGTAGTGTGCGATACGGGAGATCTGCTCGCAGCCAAATTCCCTGTTATTATTGGAACGAATTATGCATCGCCGGTGGTGGAATCTTCCAGCTGGACAAATAAGTAGACAGACTTTCTGATGATGTGACAGCCAAATAAGACAACAAAAGAAGTGAAAATTTCATTAAAAGCTTGGAAGGTAAAGTAGGGCTGACAGATAAAAAATACAACAAAGCGAAGAGCATCACAGCAGTTGCACAATGGACACCGCACTTTAGAAAACAAAAACAAGGAATCAAGCTCCTGGCAATTTACGAGCGCGGAGCCCTTTCAAGTCTTTGCTCTGATCTTAGCCTCGGCTCTAACACAACTGACATTGCAAAAAATTTGATCACTCTTGCAGAAGGAACTTCAATAGATTACCTGGCAAATATGGCAAAACAAAAAAAAATTACAGTTCTGACAGTTTTGTGATTGCGATATGATCCACTGCGAGTGTGAATGAAAATACAATAGCAATCATGACGTTTGTCGGGCTCTGCACCAAACAAACATGTTTTCTTACATGTGGTGAAAAAGATTTTTAGGCCAAGATATCTCTGCAGCACTTCAGCACTTCATTAAAATGCCGTTTGGGCAAACATTTTTTTTATCTTTATCAAAACATTGCAGCTCCTTGATATTTAGATATTGCGCTTTTTGATTATATCTTGGTTAATTGTGCAGCCGTAATGGAATCTTAACTTAGTAAGAATGTGCTTCTCTACTGGGAGTATTTCAGAGAGACACCTATTTGATATATATTGAGAGACAGTGTGTTCTTTAACCATCGTCGATATGACTTCCCCTACTGCTGAAACTCGAGCTTTGATTAGACAGAACCATTACACATACATCTTCGAAATGATTGTAATATAGCAACCACTGAGTTGTCAGTGGCAACCAGTAATAGATGTCTGAATGCCAGACCTCTAATTGACTACTCAGTACGCTGTGGATTATAGGTAAGGCTTGTCATGATAAAACAAGGTCTGAACAGGCTGTGGGCTTTGCATTGACAATATAATCGGCTAAAAATACAAAATGTTGACAGGCAAACACTTTGGTTTCGACTGAATTTACATGTCAGGGACATTTTCTGTTAATGACACCTTTTACTGCACGAATGTGACACTATATACCAATGACCACAACGAAATGATAATAATTTCACCAAAGTAATGACACCACATTACAATCCATTTAGAAATGGCTATTGTTCCTGTATCAGCCTCGATTTAAGCTCATAGACGTATCAAAATTAGAAGCGATCAGCTGGCATCTGTACTCCATTGAATGTCGACACTAAAACACTGGCAGGACCGGAGCCGCTCACTGATTCATTCAGAATCCTGCCATTAGAGATCAGAGGTGTGGTTAATGGTGTATGATGCTAACGTTTTACTGTGCTGTGCATCATTCCAGAGACTTTGTCTGTTTATTGACCTCCAGAAAAGTTGTTTAAGAGCACAATAACACTCCTGAAAATCCCCTAATTTCTCTAATACAGTCTTGTAAAGACCTTGTCATCTCTCTGGTGATTACGCTGTTCCCTCCACATTTATCCTTTGACTCAGATCCAAAATGAGATGGGCACTCGTTTGAAAGGGTAAAGGGAATGAAAAAAAACAAGTGAAAATTGGTACAAAAGACTTGTAGAATAACAAAAACGCTGTAACGCACGGCTCTTCTGTTGATTTCGTTTGATTCCTCGCAGACAACAAATTTGTTTGCTGACACGTTACAACGAGGGAAATATCGATTTGCAGACTCAAGGGACATTTGTTTAACTGTCCGCAGTGCACCCTCCAAACAATCTGAAATCTATCAAAATTTGGAGTGCAGAAAAATGCATCTATTTCTCAATCACATAATTAGAGCAAGACCAGCAAAGCGGCATATTTCTGGTTGATGCTGGCCCTTCATCACGCATCAGTCCTTCATCTCGTTCCCATCAAATTAGCCAGCCATATAGGACCGCCCGTTAAACCTGCACACTATATTTTCATTAAATTGATGTTTATTTTTATGAACTGTCCATTAACGTCCATAATGTATCCCTGAGCTCTCACTGCTCCAGAGACGTGCTATGTGCCCCCTCTGCCTCGCAGGAATTCTTCTGTCCATGTCCGACAGCTTATATTTCCTGTTTCAGCCATTGCTTGTATTAATTAGTGTCACGTAGGGCGAGCAACAGGAGCACTCAGATAACGAGATAAGTTAAACATTAATTATCTGAAATCCCTCATTTGGAAGAGTGACTCAATGTATTCTCTAGGTGCATGAACGCATTACTACTCCAAGTTAAGTGCTTGGATTGAGTGAAATAGTACCACTGCAAGATGGTCATTGACAACATCAGATCATGAAACCGTTCTTGAGTCCTATAAATGTTTTGGATGCAAACATGTGAAGATACTTGTTATCAATACTAACACTAACTATTGGCAGGTTTAACCCAATCAAAGAAAATTGAAAAGCATGATTAATGAACAGGAAAGGAGAGCAAAATCAGAATATCCCGATCAAAGATTGACATGTTAGACAGCTTGTACACCAGTTTGTTCCAAGCTCTTTACTTTTCACAGCAGTCCATCTTGGCTTTATGAGTCGTGATCATCTGACAATTCGCACTACTTTTCTTCTACAGTGGCCGATGGCAGTGCAGCCTCCCATAGTCACATATAAGACAGCTTTATTTGCAATTTATGAAGCTCAGGCTGTTGTTATGGTGTGGTATTATTATCGTATCACTCTTCTGCTGAAAGCATTCTGTCTCTGTTTTGCTCACAAGAATGGTCCTTTTATTGTAAAGATTGTTATGGTGGGCTTTTTGATGCTACTTAAGGTGTGTCTGCTGAAGTGAATTATATAATGTTTTTGCATTTTTCCCCACAAATAATTGCCAAAACTACCTGAAAAGTTGTAACTTTAGGAAACTTACAGAGCGGCATGATTAATTAAAGAAATACTTAAAATCCAAAAACGGCAAAGGGCAATATCTAAATCACAGAAGCTGCAAATGTTTTTTAATAATGTTCAAATGCATAATAAAACAGCATAATTATAAAGTATGGTAGAGCTGCAGAGATGCCCTGGGCTGCACATCCTGTTCTCCCGATGTATGAAAATATGCTTATCTGGACCCAACAAAAGTCATCATCAAGACACATGATTGAATAGTTTGTACAGTAAAAACACAAATTGTAATGCAACAGTCATGATTCAAACTAATCATTAATTGTATCGCAATCACAGTATCCGTCAAAATAATCACTCAGCGTGTGCGAAGCCTGACAAACTTGAACTAGAATAAGAAAAGCAAGCTTGTATTCAAATAAACAATGTAAGAACACAACTGTGCTATCAGTTTTCCCCTTATTGAAATGCAACTTAAATTATTCGTGTGGATTTTAATGGATGCAGAGCAGAACAATGTAAACAAAATATAGCACAGTCATGTTGAAGAGGGGGGTTGTTATCGGCCAGTAATCAGCGAACGTCTCCTTCCTGCTCCAAACTATTGTTTTTACATTGGCCTTTAAACATACACCATCAGCTTGCCTCTAGTTATTGGCCATGGTCATATAATTTATCCATATGCTGCAGGTACCAAGTTATCCAGCAACATAATACTGCACATCTGA
The DNA here is from genome assembly GCA_900302685.1 of Spondyliosoma cantharus. NCBI lineage: Eukaryota > Metazoa > Chordata > Actinopteri > Spariformes > Sparidae > Spondyliosoma > Spondyliosoma cantharus. The sequence goes on from OMLP01014389.1 coordinate 13,194, forward strand.
GGCATGCAACACCAATCAATAGTTTAGTCCTGTGCCACACAGGTTAATTAAGACACACACTGAACCTTCAAACACAGTGGTTAATGTTTATGTACAAACATATCTAATGTGTTAATATGCTGCTCTCTGTAGCGGGATTCTCGTGGACTCCCTGCAGCTGCTCTGCCTCGGTCATTATTTCCTGCGAGGTTGAGAAACAGCGATACCTGCGGAGTTTACCTTGAGACCAATAAATACAGCTTGTTATAGTTTACCCAAGTATGCATGTATTATTTTGGTAAGCACACCATTTCCATAACCCTTACAGTTGCAACATGAATAACACTGCATAAATATCAGAAACAATGGCACAAATCCTGTATGTCATTATCTAACATGCAACTACTGTTTGTTTGTGATCCCAGGAGCGTGCACTTAGATATTCAAAGAGAGATAATTGATAACAGATGTAAGAAAAGAAAGTATTTTCTTTTCTGATGGAGCGCATGAGTCAAAAAGGTGTTTTTTCTGCCTACGGAGTTTAGCGGATTCAGCTGAGTAGAGCGGATGGGAAGTTCTGTGATGGAATAATTGTGATCTCCTTATCCTCCTTTTGATGTTCATCCAATTGATGTAGACTACCGAATCCATTTGAGGCATTAAATAATTGAGCAGACCTTTCTCAGAGTTAAAAATGTCCTCATTATTTATTCTAAATGTTTACTAGAGGACAGCACATGTGCCCTAAAACATCATCAGAAATGATTCAAATGTTTTTAGAACTTTTTACGAAAAGCTCAACACGTGTATGCTAATATAGTTAATCGGAATATTGTCAAATGCTGACTAAACCTACATTTGTACAATTTCTGTTAGAAGTCTATATTTAGAAAATATGCATTTATTCTATCAATTTCTACATATGGCTTCAAAAATTACCATAACAATGTTCATACTGTATATAAGAATTTATACCATCATGTGGCTGGCACTCCATCCAGCCTGTTCTTTTTTCTGCCTCTGAATTATCTGGAGTTCATTAGGCTTCGGCTGACAGCAACTGCCAGTTCACCTTTAAGTGCGCTATGCTATTTCTGTGGTGCAATGCAGTCCTATCATCAGTATTGTAATGCGTTTTCAAGAGAATTCAATTTACACTCTTGTTACCTGCTCAACATGAACTGCAAACGCTCAACTCGCAGTCACACACCTCTACATCCTCACAATCATGCAACTATAAAATACATGTTTTTATTTTAAATCTTGTATTTTTCAGTATTATTAGTTTTTCCATGAATTATTTAAGTCCTCGCTACTTTAAATCTCTCTGTGTTTTGATCGTTGTTCCCTCTACTTCTGAATTATTCCTGAGCTGTTCCGAGTTGGCACTAAATGCCAAATTGTTAACTGAAACATTAAATCCACTTGACGACTCACACAGACAGCCCTGTTTGTCAGCGGAGACTGTAAAATGTATAATTAGCCTCAAATGAAAGAGCCCTCTTCCACTCATCAGTCTCTTATCAGGTACTTCTACCGGCATTGATAGCAACCACAGCATTGGCATTACTTAGCTCTTTGACTTCCGTCTTTGTTTTAAATGAAAATGTCAAGATGTTTTGAAAGCTGCCCTTCTCAAACAGACTTGAGGAGCTGTAGAAAGACTATAATTTGACGGCATAACTAAGTGTAGACTCACACAAAAGACTTGCATTTTTATTTTCCATCACACACTGTGCAACTTATTGCTATTCTCTTGCAGGAGACTTTTAACTCCTGGTGACAACACAAAAACAATTCTATTACTTTCTAGTAAAGTACGCAGGATTAAGCATGTAATACTGGGCAAAAATAGGTTCACACTGGCAGCTGACTCGCACAAAAGAAAAATAATAATTTTTCATGAACCGCGTACCGCGATGGAGGCTGGAATTCAATTTAAAAGACGCTATCTGGAAGCCCAATTGTTAACAAGAAAGATTGCAAAAAGGATAACATTGAACACCTAAAACTTTAACTCTAAATCTGCGTTAGACAAGCTGAAATGTTTGAATTTATTATCATTTTCTTTACCCAGAAAGTGTAAACCTTGAATATATCTGATAAGTTATTGTCGTGGCCTTCAAACAGCCTTCAAAGAACAGACCAGCTCTCTTTTGCCGGGCTCGATTCTGAGCTCTGAATATACTTTGAACACATCAGAGCACAAAACGTGTTTGTACAAACACTAAAAGCAGTGATGCAGTCATTAATCGGTACTGTGCATTATTTCTATCATGCTGGCTAGCTTTGTCATTTAGGGTCATGAGGAGGATGAGTTTCACTTCAGATAAATGTTGCCTAGCTCTAAGAGAAAGTGAAAGAATGACTGATGTGGATCCTGATATTTCTCAGCCTTCACTCCTCTAATGAATAGCAGATGATAAAAAAAAAGGCCAGAGCAGGCATCCCTGACCACGATGATGGAGTACAATTGAGTGGCAACGCCAAAGTAGCAACGTGCAGAGGAAGATTATTGGTATCAGACCACCAACACGTGGGTTTAAAGTTACACGAGGACAGCCACGTTCGGCTCCTGCGCTATGGATGTATTTACAGTGCTGGGGAAGGGCTGAGATAGGAGAAAGCAAGGTGTCACTCAGGACTATATCCATGCAGGGGGAAATTGATGGCAGGGGCAAGAAGGAAGGCAGGAATGATGAAGCCTTTCAGTGCCACCAATCCATATCAGTGTGTCCAGGATAGCTGTGGCATCACACTGTGTGTAGACAGTGTGTATACCGTGCATTTCCCCTTCCCCCTGTGCAATGAAAGTAGCTAGGCTGATACCTTCAGTGAGAGAAAACTCTGCAAAGCCTCTATTTAAGTCCAAATGGTAAATGCAGCATAACCACCAGGGATTAGATTTCCGTTTTTTTTTTTATTTATTTATTTATTTTTATTTGAAAAGGACTGGATGTTATAACTTTATTTTGATTAGCTGCACAATTAACATTCGGTCATCGCCAAGTACCACCACGAACCTGTGACTAAACTACTGATTGCCTGTAATAATATGATGATTTATTTTAGCAGTGATGTTTTCCTCTTTAGTCATCCCTGTGAAACGGTACAAAGACTTCTTAGAAAGCTCTCTGTTTTACACAGCTGACTCTGCGTAGCTCCGCAGATGCAGGCACACTGTCAGAATTGAACAGCAAGTCTTTATTTTTAGTTCTATTAGTGGCATCTTTTCTTTTACAGTATTTCAACATGATAAGCAGCCTTCATTCAAGATTAGGTAAGAGAGGTAGAACAGAAGGGGGAAAAAAAAAAAACATCTCAATTCTTGTGCACATGCTGTGCCAGGAGCATCATCCTGGTGGAAAAAGGGACAGTTCAAATTTGCATTTAGATTACTGTGGTAATAGAAAAAGCACGGTGATGAATCTTGTTCTAAAAAAATAGACTAATGTGGTTGTATTTTGAATAAAACTGTACAGTCAAAGACTCCGGGTGAGTCTGTATGAAAGATGTCTAATGGAGTCGTCATAATCAATCCATCATACTTAACCAATAACATCTAATCCATAGTTATTAACAGGTGGACAACAATATTAAGGAAAAATAAACAAAGATTATGATAATCACTGCGACTGTATGCATACTGTACAGCCACTGTTAGGGGGTATATTATGTCCTCATCGGCTGACACATCAGTCGGCCTAAAATATTGGTAAACATAAGCCTTATCAAAGATATAGATAGTATATCAATATGAGCGTATATGAGGTCCGATATGCAGTAATGTGAAACA
>OMLP01014398.1:6448-24966 GCA_900302685.1 Spondyliosoma cantharus
CAGAAATCTGTACTCATCAAAACTCTTTAGAGATGCTTCACCCAACAAGGGAGGGGAGAATCAGCCCAGTCACCAGGAAAGTTCAAGTCACAGCACAGGATATTTTAAGGACACCTGGAGACATTTCTTGCCGTTGTAGTGGCATCAAAACCAGGTGTTTTTAAGGAGCCTTGGACAACTTTTCATCCGTTTTTGTGGTGTCAAAATGGGATGTTTTTTCATGGAGAGCGGTAGACATTTTGAGCTGTTTTTGTGGTGTCAAAACTGGGTGTTTTTTAAGGAGAGCAGTGGACATTTCCAGCTGTGCTTCTTTCAACACAACCTGGTGTTTTTTAAGGAGCTGTGGATAGTGATGGCTCGGTTGCGAACAAATCAGTTCAAACGAACGACTCCTAAACGCGAACGAACTGAACTGATTCCCCATTTCACTTCTCTCTCGTTCTTTCGTTCGTTCTCACAGACCAGTCACTGTGCTGTTCACTGTTAAGTTGAGAGAGAGAGAGCCAGCCATATCATATGCTGAGTCTAGGACACTGTCGTCGAATTTTAGCCAATGAGAAACAGCAAAGTATAGCAACCGTTTCCATAAAAAAAAAACCATTTAATTTCGTTCTCGTTCAGTCAGTCACTCGTTCTTGGCTTGCAGGCTTTACTGTTAACTGTTGTGTTGTCTAAAAGTACACATAATCATGAAGTTGCAGCTATGTATTGGCCATGAACTAGTGTTATGTTGACCGTTAGCACAGTCGTTTGAGAACGAGGAGCTGAGAACTGTGCATTACGTGATTCACCGCTGAACGACGTTGTACCGTAAGTGCGACTGAACGAACGAACGAACAAACGAACTACATGAACGAGTCTTCCTGCCGAACTGACCGACGGGAACTGACTCTCGACATCGAACGATGAAATCCACCTCTAGCTGTGGACACGTTTACATCAGCTTACAACCGTGCGTTGTTTTTTTTAAGGAGAGATGAGGGCATTGCCAGTTGTGTTTCTCAGGAAGTTGGATCATCTCCATTTGTGAGTGTGATGGCCAAAACAGGTGTTAAGCCAAACCATGATGCTTTCCAAACCCAATCCAAATGTTTTTTTGTGCCTGAACCTAAACATAGCATAAACAAAGTGTTGTGACAAAAGTGACATAGAAAATTCAAACTAAACAAACGGAAAGTTACAACATAAAGTCACGTCCCGTTTTAACTTACCTGTGGTTTTGAGACATCCAGTTTTAACTTCATCTGCGGTTTTGAAGAAAAGTTCTTGGCTACTATTTATTCTGCTGTTTGGGTTGGGAGAGTAGACTGTAGACATTCAAGACGAAGGAGGACGTCAAAATAGTAAAAGGGAAAACTAAAGACAAATCAATCCTGATTTTATTCCACAGCTACTGATAAGGCAAAAAGTGTCAATAGCGGTAGAAAGGATTTGTATTCTGATAACATTTGAATTTCGTATTTCCCATTTTGAGAGCTTTAGAGGGATTATATATCTCTTTTAAATGAAATATTGACTCTCTTAAAAGCATGTGTCTGGCAACAGGTGGGAACTGGGAGATCACTCGCGGGGTGCACAGCTGAGTCACCCGATGTGGACGGGCCTCAAGAGGTTTGGTTCATAAAGCTACACGAGTGTCACTGGGAAATTTTCTTTGTTTTGGCAACCAAAAGAACAAACAGTTTTCAACCTAGCAAACGTAGAGCTGGAGAGTGGGGGGTTGCTGAGTTGTCGAATTGCCAAGAAGCTCCGATTTCAGGGGAGCAGAGTTGTAATGACATCAGGGCAGTGTAATGCAGGTTGTCATGAGTGCAGCATGCTCGCCTTGATGTAATGTAACTCTGGCAGTGCCACCTGAACTCACGGAAAGGGCACAGACGGTAAAACATTTCATAGATTTAGAGATAGAAAGATCAAAAGACGAGAGGGAACAGGGGAAATATTGGCAGAGCTGCGGTGCAGGAATGGTTTCAGACGGAACAAATAGTCCATCAATAACCAATCAATCACCTCCTTTTCTCCTTCCTTTTTTTTCAGTATACATCTGGCCAAAGTGCTGTGGCAGAGTCAACTGTTGATCTTCGATGAAAGACCACATATCAACATTCTCAGAGGACCCAGCCAGAAATACGACCACTAATTTATCATAAACATAAAACCAAACAGAAATAGCTCACAGGCTCGCTTAGCTCTCACTTTGCCAAGAGTCTTTCAGTGCCGGGCAGAGGGTAAAAAATTGTGTGAGGTGGTTAAAGAAAAGTGAGCAAGACAGACAGGATCCCATTTAGACACACAATGCAATAAGGCACCCCATACGCATGCTGACACCCCCCAGCCTCATGCAACATTTAACCACAGGCCAGAATACCAGGGCAGGGCCATGCAGAGAGGATTGTTGGTGTAGTACAGGTGGGATCAGTTTCCCTGCCTGGAGCTAAGAACATGCCTCTAGTAAACGCATATACAGATGTGCACACATATATAAGACATACAGTATGCATGGCAACTATGCACATACACAAACACACAGCTATGCCTGGAGCCTCAGGTTTCCTCCCCAGTGGATAAAGCAGAGTGTACAGTGGACTTACAAATTTATTTCACAAGGCACAAGATAAGTGCTGGAGTCATATAAAACAAGCACAAATAGGTTTTGACGATGAGCTCAGAGCAGGGAGGCCCCTGCAACTATGTAGGGCTTAGAGCGGTATCAGGGTGGCTAAGTTTGTCAGGTCACACAGACTGTTGTAACTGCATGGATCGAGCGCCACGTTGTCCCAAACATGCTCTTAAGATTGACCTTACCAAGGTAGTGCAACCCAAGCCGTTGGAGGGGTGCACGCTCTGCAGGCAGACTGGCGATCAGTCCTCGAAGGTAGTGGAGCAAACGGATCAGAAAATGGAAAAGTAAGACCATTCTGAAGGACATCACTTCACTTTAAAGGTCCAGGATTGTAGAAAGTGAGCTTTCCTTTCCTTTTTTGATTATAAAGCAGGTCTTGGTCCGTTGTCCGCCAAATGTTGAGAGGAAAGAAGCAAAACAAAGGTTGGGGTGGTGGGCAAGTGCAGGTGTATGCCTAATTACCATGTTACACCAGTTGCAAGAAAAATATACTTTCCAACAATAAAGTATGTAAAGATTTTCTGATAGTCACAGAAAAGAATAGTATGAACCTGATAATAAGCAGAGCATGGCACCTTTAAGCAGAGCTGTGATGATAAGCATCTTCATGATGTCACTAGGTGGTATCGTTATCGTGCTAAAACCTGCCTTGTAAAAAATAGCAGTGTGCAGCTCCTGATAAAGAGGCGGGCAGGCATCAGATGTTTTATTGGCTGCTTTCATTTTGAAAGATAAGGTGGCGACGGAGTGTGTGAACAGTAAACTGCCCAGCAAACTCCCCTGTGTATCAAATTATAACAGCTACATATCAAATTCTTCCTCCCACTCCCAACCAAAACCTCACCATCCTCCCCGACCCTGAATTAGCCCGTCACCCCCTTAGTCTCTGCACTCTCTCCCCTTTGTCTGCCAGCATGCCACCCTTCTTGACTTCCTTGCCACATCCATTTCTGCCAATGAAACATCAGCACTAACTACTCCCAACTACTCGCTCATAATTCTTCTCTGATTAGAGCTATCGCTGTAGAGGAAGACACAGAGGAAAGGACACACACGAGAGCTCGAAACACACACAGCCAGGGCTTAGTAGTAGAGAATAGCTGACCGCTGACGTAGTTTAATGTAGCTAAGGCATAGCTGTGTGGGGGAAACGAGCCCCATTAACAGAGAGCAGAGCTGGTTGACTGGATGCAGCTGTGCTCGGCTGAGCCTGATCTCAGGCAAGCTGATTGATTGCAATCACCTGCAAGGCAGTGCGTAGAGCAGAAGAGCCGATCAACAAGAGAAACAGAAAAGAAAGGCATGTTCATATGAAGTGGAAATTACCCATCGGGTCTTGGATTACACTGGGTGAATAGTGAGTGTCATAGGGAGAATGAGTAAGCTCTGGATACGATCAGGAGCGAGCCAGGAGAGAGTAATGACCAATAATAAAAGCACATGTTTTAATGTCTTGTGGTTTGACTCAACCTTTCGGATTAGCATTTATCTTAGAACGGCGGATGAAAAACACTAAACATGGTCTTTCAGAGAGGCGTGAGAATGAGAGGAACGAAGGAGAAGTTGGGCGGAGATGCTGCCAAAAAAATCATCTAGGCTGGTAAAACTGCCAACAGCTGCAAGTTTAGTGAGTGCTAGAGAGCTCAAAACACACCTGTATGAGTGTCGATGATAAAAGAATGACAGGGAGAGGCCTAAAATAAGATCACAGAATTTGCTTTTATCAACGTGGTTGGTCAAGTGTGTTTATTCACTATAGCCAAGAAACCAGACCGTAAGAATTGACAGTGTATGCGTTACTTTAAAGTGTCGCTTGACCCTAATTTCTCACTTATAAGTAGAACTATGTAGTTTTGGGGCAGAAATTTTAATCAGCAAAGAAAGATCTTCATTGATTGATTATTTATGCCTAAACAAAATAAATAAACAAACTCTTCAACCTTAAAGGCAAACACAATTTCACTCTGTTTTACTTTGTATATATGTAGCGGACCCTGCCATCTTTCTAGCTTCAAACAGTGTTGTGGAGACTTTATTTTTTGCGAGGACACCTTGTTTACTCAGTTATGGGAAAAAAAAGATATTTCTTGGATAGATTTGTTGTATTATTACCTCATTAATATTGTAAATAGTAAAATTCTGAGTTGGAATTTTGTTTGGAGAAGAAATTTTTAATTGTTTCTTCTCCAAAACAACATAGTGCTCCTTTAGTTTATCCAGCCATCTAGCCTTACTGATAGTTTTGGTTCAATTTGTGCTAATAGCATCCAGATATCAGTCTGTGTGTCAGCCGAGCAATAAAACAGAGACAAATCAACTTGTGTTTGTTTCGATGGCAACATTTTCAGTGGCAGTGTCCAAGTCAGTCTGGATAATCACAACATGCTGTGAACGGTGTTTCATGGGGTCTATTTTGAGCTGTGCGGATCATCCAGAGTATCAATGTGACTTGTCAAAGCTGTGAACATATAATGAAATTCTGTGTGCCTCTTTTGTTTTGGAATGTCAGCACAAATCTCAGAGATAGAGATCTATAGAACTGGGGAGATAAAACAAAAACTATCCGAGGGGGCAGATAACATTTGGGGTAGGCAAGATTTTCGTTTATGTTTATTTGAGCGAACCAACTCTTTAAAAGCAGATCAATCTCCACATCATGTTGGGCCCCTTCACAGCCTTTTACTGTACATGGGCTGAATAGTGGCTCATAAAGGTCAAGTGGTGTTGCATCTGCCTCGTGGTGTACCTCCAGCAGAAGGGGGGGGGGTGACCAGGAATAGTGTATATCTCATGGTACAGTGATGAGGAGTAATGTGGGGTAAGGTACGTTGAGGTAAACAGCCAAAGTGGAATAAGATGATGAGAAAAAGCTGGCCCAGAGTGGAAAACCTCTCACAGCAGGCAAAACAACAAAAGATTGATTCTAAACGAAAAAGAGCGATGACATTTAGGAGCCAACTCGCTGTCTCTGCTGAGTGAATAACTGACATGAGTAGAGAAAGAGGGAAAACAGTTAAAAGACAGCCAATTGGCAGACCGAGGTACACGCGTAGTAATTCTTGCATATTTCACACACTGCACACCGGATGATTGCCCATGATTGTTGATTCCTGATGACAGCTACATCCAAAAAAAAAGGCAGGAGCCTCATCACAAGGGTTTTCTTCGTTCAATATGCAAATGCAGTAACAGAAGGAACAGTTTGTTACTTTCCCACAGAACTGGACGTATGATAAATTGGCAAATGCAATTACAATGGGATGTGCCCCTGAGACTGCAGGCCCTCACAGAGAAAGAGAGGCGGACTGGGATTGTTTGTATAATATATGTAGGCAGGAGGTCACTGCTGAATGATGTGCCACTAATGTCCTCCTCGTGCAGCTGCTGGATCAGGGGACCTACGCAGCGTTTCTTAGTACAACTGTGGGGTCAGAATATTTGGAAAAACTACAAGAAACAGCGATGGGCGGATTGGTTTTACCAGGTGGAAGTATTATAAATTATTTGGTTTTATGCAAAATGAGGAGGATTTCAACAGAAAGCAAAGCCAGAATCCCTCACAGGGGTCTTAGAAACATAGCAGGAAGCCAACAGCCTGATTCCTAGAAATCACACACAAGAAATGTCTTGTTCCCGATTGCATGATACAGTCTGCCTGCCAGAGATTCTTGCATCCCATTTTTCCCAGCAGTTTTTTCACAACGCAGTCGTTGCAGTAATAACATGCATGTGTAGTGATCCAGTGATAAATTCTGAATTTTCTCCTTGTCAGAAGGCGTACGTTACAGAGCGCACATGCTCAGCTTGCTCATGTTAGTCTAAAGAAATGCTGTTGCCACCTTGTGCTGAAATGCAAAACAGCAGCTTGTCATCCAATGTGGTAAGTAAGACATTGATGGGCCGTGAAATTGTAAAGTAAACGGAAGGATCAGTGAACTTTAAATCACTTAGAGCTCACTTAAGTGAGTTTTATCCCTAAGAAGAGGTAAGAACTGAGCTGTGGCAAAGAATCAAGCTAAACCTTAAGGTAGAGTATTTCTTTATTGATAATATTTGTCTTACACAGTATTTATATCCAACCACATGTTCATATCAGGCTTCAAACCTTTACCTCTTGACCCATTAGACTTTAAGACAACAGTATATTCTTATGATTTGATCCAAACTTAGCTGAAAAGAATATTATGGCACAAGCGTGACAGTTCAGCGTCAGCATTTAATTGATGCACACCTCCACTGATGATTCAGTATATAGGTAATAGCTACGTCAAACTATTTTTATAGTACAGTTGGTCTCATGTGAACATACAGGAAAGTAAATTACACAACAGGCAACTTGATATTAAAGTTATAGTATGACAAATAAAAGTGAAGGCTTTAAATGAAAATTGCACATATTGGTTGATCATAAAGGCAGTGACATAAGAGTTGTCATTCGGAAAATAAATAATGATCCCCATTGAAGAACGTAGCGTGGACAATGTATGTACACATAAAGATATTTTAGATACTTCTGACCCAAACAAAAGAGACCTTTTTGTGGCTCATAACAATTTGTAAGAAAAGAGATTATTCAGTTGAGTAAACCTGATGAACTCAGGAAATATAACCTCCCCTTTCAGTATGATTTAATATCTAATAGGAGTGATAATGGAATTTTATCAAAAGTAAACTGTGTTGAAATCAAGGTCATTATTATATGTGAAACAAACAGGTGTGGATAAAAGGTCCTTTGTACAGTCAAGAGGTCAGTAAGCTGAGTGAATAAGACAAAAAAAAAAACTTCTGACGTAAGCGACAAGACAGACGCTATGGTAACCGACATGCATGGACATCCTCTCTCATTCTGTAGACCTGTCCCAGGTACAGAGAGCAGTTCAAACTCACACCTCTGATGTGTGTGCGTGTTTAGAGCTCTGTTGTGAGCTGCCCTCCGCTCTGGATGATCCTCATGATGGTCTGGACCACCTCTGATGTGGTGCCCTGACCCCCGATATCAGCTGTGTGCAACTGCAAGAAAAAAAAAAACAAGAATCACCAAATGCCATTAAAATTTGTGATTGCATCTTATTCTATTTGTATGGGTGTTTCAAATTTTTTCTCAAGTGTCTGTACGCAAAATGTTTTTAAGTACCGGTACATATTTCAGCAAACCAGGAACCGGTCTGCTGCCTTGGATGATAAGCAGACCAGGTTTTTGAATGCACTCTAGGACTGTAATTAATGCCAATGCCACACAATGTAAATGAGATTCCATACTGTGTAGCACTTCATAAGAGCTTTGTGACACTGAAAGGACACAAAGCGGCTTTGTGTGAATGTATTGTGATGCCCACTAGGATGCGTGCCAGACCTGCCACCAGGGCCTCTAAGCCTCAGGCTCAGAACAGTGAGCAGTGAGCATCATGGCAGAGAGGCAGGTGAGGAGAGAGGCCTTTCAGTGAAGGAAGACTTACCCTGGTTTCATTCATGGTTTTGAGGACTGCATGTCGGATCATTGTTGCGTGGTCATAAAGCCTAGAGAAGTTAAAGGAGAAAGAATCATTAACATCTCTGCGATAATACAGTCAGAACTGGGGGTGTAACATGACTGAAGCTGTGATACAGACGTCCATGGTCTTGGGTGACATTACCATCACGTTGGTGTTTCAGAAAATTCTAACTTATCACTAGCCCTTTTCACACAGCGCCTCCGCATAATCCCCGAAGCGGTGGTTCGCCAATTCTCTGCAGATGGTGATTCACACAGAGCCGAGCAGCCAGACGAGCCGGAGTGTCAGTTCACACAGAAAGCCGGCGCTGTGGCTCCTAAAGAGGCGTGACGATACGCGTCATGATGATAATGTCGGTGTATCCAAGTGTCTGTCTCCCCAGTCAATCTAAACCCGCTGAAAGTTTCTAATCATGTGGATGCTGTTATAATGTGCAGTGATTGAGATCCCGGAAAGTGACGCAATTCCGTTTTTTGTTTTTTTTTACATAATCGCCATCAGTAAACAGGACGCTGTCTGACTCACTCGTGGGGACGGAGGCTGTTTTCTGGAGGAAAGTTCACTGAAGTCTCGGTCAGAAGGCTGAAGGTCACTGTGATTTATTTTCATCACAAACACTCCGTGAGTTAAAGGTTTTCGCCGGTGACAGACGCTGTTTTTTCGGGCAGAAATGTGACGAAGAGTTGGTAGGACAGGAGGACGGACTCTTCTCCATACCTGCACTATTTTTTTCCTCATATAAGTTGCCAACGACAGTTACAGTTACTACGTTACTGTTGTTCAGTCATGTAACGTTACTTTGTGGGACATTTCTCTTTATTAAGTTGGGTGAGAAGACCTGTGCAGTTATCAGATTGTCTGACCGACACGCCCTCGCTCCTCGCTGCCGGCTTATCTGTTCACACTGGGGCGGTTCAAAAATAATGCGTCTCTGATACTACGAGGATCAGGGCTGGAGCAAAATTTCCCCCCTCGCCGCATCTGAAACTTTCACACAGAGGAGGAGGCGGAGAATTGGCACAGGATCCCCCCATGAAAACGTCTGTGTGAATGGGGCTACTGTTTACGGTCTGTCCTAACCCCAGTAAGAATAAAAAAAAAAAAATTCTGCTCAAACCAGACTTTCTTCATCACTAAAACTAGTTTGTAGACAGCTGCCTGGTTCTGTCAACTGATTACTCTTTTCATGATGCATTCAGTTAATTCAATTCAGTAAATTTAATTTATAAATTTGTTTCTTCTTCTTGACATTCCATAAATCAGAAATTATAGTTGATTTAATAAAACCCAGAATTCCCCCCCCCCTTTTTTTCTCATTTACCTCAGCACACACACAAAACAAAACATGAACTGTGGTCTTGGAGCCTCATTACACCCCTAGTCTCAACATTACCTCTCAGATAGAAGCACAAGTATTTTATCTGAAAAAGCTTACTTAAGGTGGTCCAGCATCATGCAGCTGGCCAGCAGCATGGCAGTGGGGTTTGCAATGTTCTTGCCCGCAATACTCTTTCCCGTGTTCCTTGTGGCCTGAAAGACACAGTAAGAAAGAGACGAAGCTCTCAGTCACAATATACCAGACAAACATAATTTGTTTAGTTTTCATTCATCAGCAAACAGAGGGGAAGGTGTCCAACTAACTGTGAAACCGCCAAACACTCACCGTTTCAAAAACAGCATAGGCGTTGCCATAATTAGCCCCGGGCACGAGGCCAGGCCCACCCACCAGGCCTGCACACACGTTGCTCACCACGTTTCCGTACAGATTGGGCATCACCATCACATCGAACTGATGGGGCTTGGACACGAGCTAAAAACACAAACAGACAAGGTGGCAGGTAAATCATTCGGGAAGGCAACAATTAGAAACTTTACCAAGGTCGAGAGGTGTGTCATCTAATCTTTTTTCACCTGCATGGTGGTGTTGTCCACAATCATGCTGTCAAATGTGATGTCTGGGTAACCGGAGGCCACTTCTCTGCAACACTGCAGGAACAAGCCATCACCGAGCTTCCTGTTGGAGCGGAGAGGGAACACTCAACATTTCCAACACTAACAAACTCCCAGCATTACATAAGGCTCGGGCGGCCAGACTTGTATTATACAGTTACGTCAGAGTAACTCACATGATGTTGGCCTTGTGTACAGCAGTGACCCTACGACGGCCTTTCTCCCTGGCCAATTTGAAGGCATAGTCAGCGATCCTGAGGGAGTTGTTCCTGGTGATGATCTTGAGACTCTCCACTACCCCTGACACACTCTGAAGCAAGACAGGGCAGAGGGTGGCTGATACATGACAACTTAAATTCAAGTGCTTGCTGTTAATAATGGGGTAACACTGTGCTGAGTTATTTGTGAAGAAGCATTCACTTGTAACTGTGAAGAGGAGTCGGATCCCTCTTCTGTATAAATTATAACATCAGTCTGTAATTGTACGTCAAAGTAGAAAGTAGGCTTTTGCAAATTGTATACTGTTCTAAAAGTTTATAGACAGTTATTATTTCATGAAGTTTTCAAATAGGCATTTATTGTGGATCTGTCATGCCTGGCCAATATCAGTCTGTTTAAAAAAGAGTCCCATTCACACAGCCGTTTGCATGCGGGGATCCTGCTCCAATTCTCCGCCTCCTCCTGTGTGTGACATTTTCAGATGCGGCGAGGGGGGAAATTTCGCTCCAGCCCTGATCCTCCTCTGGAGGTCGTATCAGAGACGCATTATTTTTGAACCGCCCCAGAACAGATAAGCCGGCGGCGAGGAGCGGGGGGCGTGTCGGTCAGACAGTCTGACAACTGCACAGGTCTCTCACCCAACTTAATAAAGAGAAATGTCCCACAAAGCAACGTTACATGACCAAACAACAGTAACGTAGTAACTGTAACTGTCGTTGGCAACTTATATGAGGATAAAAATAGCGCAGGTATACATGGAGAAGCGTCTGTCCTCCTGTCTGTCCTCCCGCCTGTCCAACCAACTCTTCGTCACATTTCTGCCCAAAAAACAGCGTCTGTCACCGGCGAAACACTTTAACTCACAGAGTGTTTGTGATGAAAATAAATCACAGTGACCGTCAGTCCTCTGATGGAGAAGTCAGTGAGCTTTCCCCCAGAAAACAGCGTCCTGTTTACTGATACTGATTATGTATTTATGTCATCTATAGCGAAAAACGTAACTTTGTCACATTCCAGAATGTTTGGTGGGTCAGGATTTCATTCACAACACATTATAACAGCATCCATATGATTAGAAACTGTCAGTGGATTTAGATTGACAGGAGGACACCTGGGGAAACACCGACGTCATCATCATGACATGTACCGTCCCGCCTCTTTAGGAGCCGCAGCACCGGCTTTCTGTGTGAATTACACAGTGGTACAGCTGAGATGCTTCGCTCTGTGTGAAGGCGGAGAATTGGCAAACCACCGCTGCGGAGTTAATGCAGAGACACTATGTGAAAAGGGCTAGTGTCTGGCTGCACCAATGCTGATCATCTGTGGGTCAATGAATGGCAAATCACAGAAAATTAAGAACTTTTTTCCATGTCATGGATTTTCTTGGGGGAAAAATGATGTAAACATTTCTATCAAGTTAATGGGACCATGAAAATAGCTTTACAACAAATACTTTTTTCTTCATGAATTTTGTCATTCTGGAGTTCCGGTAAGTGTATTTTAAGCCTCACCAATCACTTATCTCTCACTTTACTGGGTCAGAATTTGTACTGAGCATCCAAGGAAAACCTAAGGATGCTTTGAAACATGTAGTCATGTAAATAGTTGTTGAAGAATGTTTAACAGTAATTGAATGAATGAAAATAAATATTTTAAATATATTTTTTTTTACCCTCATGAAGAATCTTGAATTTTCAAAATATAATATCTCCACTTGTTTTCATTTTCAAGCCAATAACCAGCTGGTGAGGCTGAAAATACACACTGAATTAAAAATGCATGCAACGAATATGAAGGTATTGAAAGGGGAGGGTCAGAACACAAAGTGGCTTTACACGCAGATGATTTATTGTTGTTTATCTCAAACCCTTCAAAATCAGTGCTGGCCATAATGTCATCCTTGGGAAATTTTGGCATAGTATCTGGATACAAGCTCAACCTTTCAAAAAGTACATTGTTCCTGAATAATACAAAAGCCAGACAGAGCATACATACTCTCGACTCTCTGCCATTTGCAATTTCAAACCAATTTAAATATCTGGGAATAAACATTACTGAAGATTTCTCTGATTTATTTAAACACAATTTCTTGAAGCTGTATGACCAAACAATGCGGAACTTTGACAAATGGGCAAATCTTCCAATCTCCCTTGCAGGTCGAATTAATATAGTGAGAATGACTATCTTACCAAAGTATTTATTTCTCTTTTAGTGCATCCCTATTCTTTGACAAAGTAGACGCAGCCATATCTCAATTTATCTGGAATAAAAAACTTTTGAGAATTAAGAAAGCGTTTCTGCAAAGACCTAAAACACTTGGGGGTATGGGGTTGCCTTGCTTTCGGCTCTATTACTGGTCTTGTAACATTAGATCTATGTCATTCTGATTCCATGGCTGAGTGGGCAAGGATGGAAAACCGAAATAGCTTTCCTTCCTCTTTAGCAGCAATACTTTTTTCTGCTCTACCGACACCAAAGCTAAAGATGAAAAACCCAATTATTTCACACTCAATTAAAATGTGGTCCCAAATACGGAGGCATTTTGGCTGGAAGAATTGTTCAGGACTATCACCAATAATAAATAACCACTCGTTCCCTCCATCACTTTCCAACCTGTCATTTCACAAATGGCATTTACAAGGAATTCGGACAGTTAATGATCTATTCATTGACAACTACTTTCCTACATTTCAGCAACTAAAAGACAAATTTAATATTCCCAGCATGGACTTCTTTAGATATTTACAAATCTGAAATTTCATAAAAAAGACATTTCCATCCTTCCCAAACAAACCTCTGGTTTCTTCAATGGACACACTGTTTTTTTGCTTGACCCACAGATTAAAAGAGCTATTTCTAAGATCCATGATAAGTTGACACAAATAGACTGCACAATCACATTGGATCATCTAAGAGAGGCCTGGATGGAGGATATAGGAGTGGAAATCACGGAGAATCAATGGAAAAAAGCCCAAAAATTTGTCCACTCCTCTTCTGTGTGTGCCAGACATGGACTGATACAATTCAAAATTCTACACAGACTACACTTATCAAAACTCTGTCGGAAGTTCTTAAAATTCGACTAAAACCAGACCCAGTTTTGGCTTTGTTTGGGGTGAAAACAGCCACAACAGTTTTGTCAAGTAACCAATATAATATGATTCGTTACATGACACGAAAGTTGAACCCACCGGCCCTTTCAACATTACTGAGAGAAGTGATGAATCTTTTACAATTAGAAAAGGTTAAATTCTCACTCAGAGGGAATGTAAACAAATTTCAGGCAATATGGCAACCCTTTATAGACCATTTTGAGAAGACAAAACTGTGACTGATAGTCACATAACTAGTGGCATCCCTTTTTCCTTTTCATCTTTTTTTCCTCAGGCAGCATCCTGTAATTTCTTTTTGTTTGTTTTTTTTGCTTTTTTTTTGCTTTTTGTGTTTGTTTATTGGGGGGGGAGAGAGTACTCTTTGTATTGCTTAAAAAAACATTATAAAGATATGTTACTGTGTTGAAAAATTCAATAAACAGATTTAAAAAAAAAAAAATCCATGCAACAAAAGTACAGGGAGTAGAACTATATGAAATTAGAATCCTTTTGTAACGTTCCCACAGAATTGGACACATGACAAATTGGCCAGTGCAATCACAATGAGATGTGCCCTTGAGACTGCAAAGGGAAGCAGACAGGGATTGTTTAAGGTCAGTGCTGAATGATGTGCCAATAATATCCTCCTCCTGCAGCTGCTGGCCCAGAGGAACTGGGCAGCGTTTTCTCAGTATGACTGTGGGGTCGGAGTATTTTAAAAACTAGAAGAAACAGTGGTAGAAACGGTTTTGTATTACCAGGTGGGACTATAATAAATGAGAGCAAAGCCAAAATCCTTCACATCATTCTTAGAAACACAGCCTGAAACCAAGACCTTGATTCCTAGAAATCACATAAAAAGACCAACAAGTATCTTCCCTTCTAATTCTCCCTTCTTCTAATTGTGTGATAAAATCTGCCTGCCAGATATTCAAGGAACGCACAAAATGCTGAGAATGTAGCACAAAGGGCCTAACTTAACATCCGGTGAATTCAGTAGAAGTTTTCTCATGAACTGGGAGGTCCTCAGTGCAATGGTATGGAATGATTATATGATAAATAAACACTGTACGTTAAAAGATGGGAAGTACCTCACTCGCATTTTAAAAGAGAAGAAAAAAAGATGTTGTGAAGGAAGAGAGACACAAAGAGAAAATAGGTCTTTGAAGGGGCATGTGTTTCAGCAGACAATAGAACTGATTATGTTGTGCTGTCTGACCTCGTGCTCCAGGCTGCTGTACTCTCCCTCTGTGTTCTCCCTGATGATCATGATGTCAATGTTCTTGTGGCGAGTCTGAACTCCAGGGAGGGACTGGCAGTGCATCACATTCGCATAGAGGTCTAAGCTCGTGCTTTTGATACACACATGGAACAGGAAAGGAGGGGACGGGGTCAGGAAAAACAATGGGTCAACTGACAATTCCAGACACAAAGGGTCAAGTTATGCAAGAAATGTAAGCTATGTGAGGAAAGAGAGTTCTCATCAAAGAAACTTTGACTCTTACCGAAGGAGATTGTTCCTGGATTTGACAGACGGTGCCATGGTATGTTTGGTTTCTATGTTACCTGTCAGGAGTAAGTTAAAGTTACATTTTGGTGTCATAGTCTTATTTTAAAACTATGCTCAGCTTTTCATATTTGCTTCCTATATTTGCTTACCTTTGAGAGCAATTCCATTACGACGGATGGCAGTGATGGCATTATTCATGTCATCATCAGTCTCCAGAGCAGAGTTGACATTCACCACCTCAAAGTCCACCGGAACACAGCTGAACCTACAGCATGAATACAAACCACATGATGAGGCACTGATCTGTAGTCAGCACTTTGAACAAGGTTTAGTTTTATGTTTAACCAACCTGAAAACCTCTCTGACATGGTTCAGCAGCTCTGGACCGATTCCATCTCCAGGTATGAGGGTCACAGTGTGTCTGCCTCCATACTTTGCAGGAGGCGGCTATAACAGTGGCATTTATACATAATTAACAATACTGAACTTCAGGAAAAACACTGGGGGGACTGCAAGATTTAACCCCACTACAAATCACCTGTGTGTCTGACATTCAGATTATGAAGTGTTAGGGGTGGTCAATATATCTGCCAATACTGGTCTATCATTGATTTATCAATATTTGCATTACATTGTCTGGTACATCCCATATATTAACTAATATACTCTTTTGAGGGAGATCATAATGCAGAAAGATATGCTCATGGTCATTTATAATAATTAAATTCCCAGTGAAGTTTACAGTTTCAGTGCACTGATGTCATTTTAGACAGTAAAGTTTATTGTTAAACTGTAAAACACCCTACCTCTATTACATATCTTTGTCAAATGTGTTTGATATATACCAATGTATTGATACTGGAATACTTTTCTCCTTAATATTAGCATATTGGCCCCTAAAATAGAGTTATAGTCAGGCTTTTAGTTTGATTATGTAGCCAAAAAAGTATAAAATTCAAAATCTCCCGATCAGAAGATGAACAAAATCGGCCTATATGAGTTTAGTAGATTTAATTGACATGAAACAGATTTCCAAAATGGCCTCTGGTGGCCATCAAATAATAAGACTTAATAATATGGACTAATGTAAAATTAGATTTTTTTATTTGACATTTTCTGAATAAATTCAGATCTTATATCAAGGTGAAATGAAAAAATAAATATTGTTAACCTGGAAGGTAGGAAATCTTTATAAAACATTTGGAATTATTTGGTATATGTTGACAAAACAAATAATCTTTAGTTACTGGGCTAGAAAATGCAAAATCCCCAGTACAGGTCTATGAGGACAAGGCAACAAGGAGGTATGATTGTGAGGGTCACGTTAAGCAGAACAATTTGACAGTGTTATTTAGTGCTAGGCAATATATCACATGGACATGTGTTATGACATGAGCTTACTGGTACTGTGATGTATACTTATATTAACAGCAGGTGTTCTGGTATGCAAAGATTTTGTTTTTCCACACCACACAGTAGAAAAGGTAATCTTTCTTGTATGTGAAGCGATGCACTGCAGTTCAGAAAAGATATCGGAGTATAATACTTACTATATTTTCTCTCTGTTGTTGAAGATGGACAGCAAGGAAAAGCAGAAGGACAAGATTGAGTTTGACAGCTACATCCAGGCAAGTGAGTACAGATAAGTTTTCCTCTCCCAAGAGTGTGAAAACATAGATACAGTAAACAGCACTCTCAGATAAGTACGCAACCATTGCCAAGAGTGCCCAAAAGCCACAAAGCCTGCAAATGAACAGTTTATGATAAGCAGTGATTTATGCCATTACTAGTACCATTTATAAACTAATTCAGTGTCACAGTAGCAAATCCTCAAAATCACATCTACTAATTCTGATGAGCTTGAAACCCACAGAGAAAATCTGATTCACTTACTGTAAGTAAGGTCTTATTCCTATGACTCGTCAGAGTTGTTCCAAATACCTGAAATACAAAATAAACATATAGTTTAGAGTGTGTTTGTGAATGGATAAACAGAGGAGCTCCAATTTAAAACAGCCGACTTCATCTCTTCTATCTTCATCTTCTATCCCCACAGTTAGGAGGTGGAAGAAGCCTGCTAGCTTGCCAGTTCATCTGTATGGTAATAACCATATGACCTTGTGCTCAGATAATATAATATACTTGAATACAGCACCACACAACAACGACGACAAGCGACGTGACACAAGCGGAGTGTCTTGTCTTACTTTAACCGTATTCCCAAGGCGTCCACCCCAGAAGGGATTTATGATTTTAGACATCGAGAGCACAGCACTGTGGGCAGCCATCTTGATGGTGGAGCAAGTAGTCGCGTGCACGAGGAGGAGCAGTTGTGCTCGTTCCATTTTTTTTTTTATTTTTTTTTTGTCAATTGAAATATTTATTTATTCATTAGTGGATTAACGGGTTTCGTGGTAATTATAATGAAGAACAGATGTGATGTATTTAATATATTTTTCCATTATAGAAATAAACGTAAGGTGGTCACGTGATCCTCCCCGCGCAGACTCAGTAGGCACAGACTGGGGGTTGGTAATATATCCGGAAGACAGGTGGGATAAGGCGATTTTTTTCCATGGCTGTTAAAAGCGGAATATTAAGACTTTGGCAAATGGTCGACTGAGCACTGGGTTTCAGTATGCCTTCTCATTAAAAGCTGCTTTATACCAGGAGAGCCTCCATGAGGAAACAGCGCAAGAAATAGTCAGAAGTCCCGGGTGGCAAGAGCAACAGCTCTTCTTTACCGTTCATTACATCATAGCAAAGGGGGCAAGCAAAGGCAATACTCGCCTGAAACTACGGTAAGACAGTCTCATTTCAAGTACATACAAGTGATAGAATATATCGTCAAAGGAGTTGTCCTTGTTATCTTGTCTTTGCAGCTGTTTTGTTCCACGCCTTCTTTCCAGACGTCATGTCTGCAGAGCCATCTTACTCGACCACTGTAACAAACTCAAAGCTTTCTGTTAAGATGTCGTCCTAAACTTTGAATGAAATGAGCCCAAAGTCATTTTGTTGCCAACGTAGGGATTTTAGTGGTAAAATGTATTGTTCACAGGTTGTTCTTTTTTGTGAAAGAATGCCCACTCCTTAGATGATGACTTTGCATGATCAACTGTTAAAAGCTACATAAAAATATACACAGGTAACGTTACTGTATATTAACTTGTTTTGAAAATACTTAAAATTAAATGTTCTTTATGATGGTATTTGTTTATTTATCTCCTTCACAGTACTGTTTGTGTACCCATTTTGTGTTTTGTCTTTTAAAACGTCATTATTATAAATGCAAAATTTAAAACATTTAAAAAACATTAAAAAAAAAAAAAAAAAACTAGACTGAACTTCAAACCCCCTCTAATGTGGACTTTTATTTTTGGTCTCTCTCCAGGTTTATGACACTGTGAATCATGAGATTAACAGGTTGGTTATATATATATAAATCCATATTTTTTACATCCCAGTGTGAGCTTGTTAGTTTGCAGGTAGTATCATGTGTCTTGAGTAAAGTTTCATGTCCCGTTTCTCTGGGCAGGTCCCCTTAGAGCTGTGGCTTTACTGCTGTTAGTAGGGCTCACCTGGCTGCTAGCAAACACATTATTTGGAGGGGAAAGTGGTTCATCCGTGCGTCA
>OMLP01014399.1:0-19047 GCA_900302685.1 Spondyliosoma cantharus
CTTCGCGGAGCTGCAGGCGGCAGCAAGTCGGTTGCTGACGGAGCGATTGGCCTCTCTGCTGGCTGAGGTTGACACCATCGAGGCGGACAGCGTCAAACCGCTCGATGACTGCCAGAGTCTCATCGAGCACGGGGTGGGCCAGGCCGACGAGCTGCTGAGAGAGGGTGGGTTTATATCTCCATCTGTAATCTGACTAAACAATTCATTAAGAAATGTATCTTCATAATAACAAGACAAGAAAGTCATGCATGTATTACATCTCATATCCTCTGTGTGTGCAGGGGAAGCAGCTCTGCGTTGTGGTCTCGGGGAGAAGGAGGACAAGCTGGGCAGTTTCACCAAGAAGGCCATGCACATCCAGCTGGACAGGTAGGACGGAGACGCTCGGTGTGACTGCAGGTGTTTCCATCCAGAGAGCAAAAACACAAATTATCTGCTAAATGTCAAACATTTGTTGGTTCCAGCTTCTTAAACGTGAGGATCTACTGATTTTCTTTGTGATTTCTGACAGTAAAAGAATCTTTATTGAACTGATTTTTGCCAATTTATAGACGTATCGTGTGCTGCAGCTGAACAACATCGGCTGTGACTGTCCTGTATTGTAATCTGGTACTTTGTGGTGTTTTGTTCTAACAGCCTGGAATGTTTTCTAACCGGTTCTGTGTGTTTTCCAGTCTTCCGGAGGTACCAGCGTTGGTGGACGTGCCGAGTGTTTCAGCCCAGCTGGACGACTCCCTGCTGGGTCTCCTGAGGGAGCGGGTGTCGCGCCACGGCTCCGTCTCCTCACACCCGCCCGTCCAGATCGAAGAGCTGCAGGAGAGACCGGGCGGCATCCTGGTCCGCTGGTGTAAGGTCAGAACAGGGGGAATAAAACAACTTACTCGTGTGTGTTAAACGTGTTCAACACCTGTGTTATTGTTCTGTGCGTGCGTCAGGTGGATGAGGACTACGCAGCGGCAGATTACCGGCTGCAGTACCGGCGGTCTGGCAGCGGGGGGAGCCAGTACGAGGACGCCTACATCGGTCGGGACTGTGAGTTCCTGGTTCTCCACCTGGACCCTCACACTGATTATCTGTTCAGGGTCTGCGCCCGCGGGGAGGGTCGCACCGAGTGGAGCCCCTGGAGCGTCCCGCAGACAGGATACACCACCCTCGCACCGCACGGTGGGTGGAGCTGTCAGCTGCAGTCAGTCACCATAACAGACTAATTGTTTCGTTTGATTCCAGCTTTTTGAATGTGAATATTTTCTGGTTTCTTTAACAGTAAACTGAATATCTCTTCTTTAGTTTCTTTATGAAACACTGATCGACATTTTGTAAAACAGACAAACTGATAATATAACTAATCGTCAGCCCTGATGGTCGGAGAAGTCTCTCTATGTGACTCAAAGTGAAATAAATGTGGTTTGTGTTGCTCACAGCTTTGAATAATTCCACTGCAGCGTGAATTCATTAACGCACAAATGTTCTAACACACGAGAATAATAAAAGTGACGGATGTAGAAGAATGTTTTCTGAACTTTAAACTGAAGGGAAACGCCCGTCTGAGCACGAATCAGTGCATCACAATTCCTCCCTGTCGATACTCCCAAAAAACACTTTTATCCCTTTATCCCCTGGATTGACCCATCCCAGCCACTGTACCTGAATGATTACAGGGAGTTCCCGACTATTATATAAAGTAGGTGCGGCACCCGAGCCATTTTGGGGCCGAACTTAACATAACTAAATGACTTTTCTCAGGTCTAATGATCCTCAGTGGACGAGCAAGATGTGTTATTAATGATGATGATGTTTATTTATTATCTGCTTTAGCTTTTCCCAACTTTTGTCGACAGTTCAGGTCATTATAATCTTCTAAAATGAATGTTTTATTGCTTTTTTTTGTGACCAGTTTTAATGTCTGTCTCCGACTCATCCCAGAGCTTTTAAAAAAAACAATACTCCCTCCCTGACTCGACATTTGTTGACGTTGTGTTTGTGTGTGTGTCGTCTCATCATGCAGAGTGGTGTCCGGGCACTGAGGGCTACATCCTGAGCAGCAGGAGGAACATCGCTCTGCGTAACGACTCCTCCCAGTCGCGCTGCCCCGTCCTTTACTCCAACGCACCCACGTACTTCTGTGGCCAGACGCTGACCTTCAAGTACGATCACACACAAACTGTGACGCTCACAGACCGATTTATCCCTGCAGACTGATTTAATGAATGTTAATGTGACAGTGTCGACAGTTTCTGTCCCGGTTGATTTGGCTACACCTGATGGTAAACTATGAAAGGAAAAACAAACTATTATCATCTTAATAAAGAAGTCGGACAACAATGAACCTTTATCCAACGTTATGTGAGCAACTGTGATCTTATTTTATGAGTCTATGTTCAGAAGTTTGTTACCTGGCTGAGAAGTTAGAGGTGTGCAGCCTCAGCATCTCTGACATGTTCCATCACTCCCAGAAACTGTTTAAAACTTTGTTTATAATGTTTAAATACTGTTTAAAACTGTTTAAACTGTGTTTATAATGTTTAAATACTGTTTAAAACTGTTTAAAACTGTATTTATAATGTTTAAATACTGTTTAAAACTGTTTAAAACTGTATTTATAATGTTTAAATACAGTTTAAAATGGTTTAAAACTGTATAATGTATAAATACTGTTTAAAACTGTTTAAAACTGTATAAACTTCTCTGACATATTGTCAAACTGATCCGCTGTCAACTGTTTTTTCTCTGTAGACACATTTACATAATAAATACTGCAGATATATAAATATTGTAAAACATTACCAGCCATCCATAATCTTTGAGATTATTATTTCATGTATTTTTAAAGCTATAGATTTGTTATCGGCCTGAATCCTGATGTAAATTATTTTGTGAATGTATCCGACTAATGTTTTTGTTTCATATTTGGTGTTTAGGATTTCTGCAACGAGTCAGATGGATCGCAGGGACAGTCTGGGTGTGTGCGTCGACAGCCAGAAGGGGGCGGAGTCACTTCAGAGAGACCAGGCCGTCTGCATTTCCACCAACGGTACCAGCAACTTCATTTTTTTGTCTCTATTGCCGTTATTCCACCTTCTCGCGACTGCAGCCGACCCGTAACAAGCACCGTCTCCCCCTAAAATCGATCCTGAACGACAACTTCTGTAGCAGATCTGCAGAGATCAAGACAAGCGTGTCAAGCAGGTAGTCCAGCTGTGGAGGAAACGCAAATCTCTGCCATGCCAAGTCAAACCGGGTCGAACTCGGCTGGCAGATGTGATGGAAGAACGGCAGCAGAGCCCCGACACATCGAACTAAAATCAAAGAACTAGTCGCGACAAAGGCGACTCGGTCGTCAGTGTTCATCATTCAAGAAAGGAGAATATACAAACCGTTGCTATGACAGCCTGAGGGAATTTAAGAATGAAATATTTGAAATGATCCGAGTAGATTTCGCCCTGAACTGATGTTGTGGTTGTGTTTGGGTGTTCAGGTGCCGTGTTCGTCAACGGCAAAGAGATGACCAACCAGCTTCCCGCCATCATGTTGGGCTCTGCCATCACCTTCGACATGGAGGTGGTGAACCTGTTCCCCATCAGCAACAACAACCTGAGCGAGGGCGGCAACTTCAAGCTGCGGGTGACCATCGGCTCAGGGAACCGGGAGGTGGTGTTCGACTGGCTGGTGGACCAGGCGGTGGACTGCCTCTTCTTCGGCTGCTCGTTCGTCCACTCCGGCTGGAAGGTGCTCGTGTATTAAAAGCTCGACGGTGAAGACGGATCATTAAGAGCTCGTCACACCGGCTCCGTTCTCTCCACTTCTGTTTGTGGTATCTTCCTGTCACAGCTAAGCAAACGACGGGCTGACGCGTCTGGACAAAAAAAGGAAAAATCTGTCATTTCTCCCCAGAATTTCTTCGGCAATCGTCAACTCCCAGAATACGTTTTGTTTTTCTGCATCAGCAGCTGCACAATATTTGTCTGTAACTCTCCAAAGTCACCTGTGCAATCTGGAAAACCTGGAATTCTGTCTCAGAGCTTTCCAGACATTCAGAAACTTTCTGAGAAATGGGACAAAATTGGCCGACATTAGAACTAAAGTGTAAACGCAGCAGATGGAGTCATTCTCATTTGGAAAACAGATATTTGTGTAGCAGGAAACAGATTTTTGAGGATTGCAGACAAACCTTTACAAACGTTTATCAGTTTAAATTCTGCTGCTTTGGCTCGAGCGTTGCAGATTCAGTGCGTTGACGTACATTTGAAATACGCGGAGCATCTTCGTCGTGCGTATTTCTTCTGTTAAAACTTTGTTAAATTATCTCACCGTTTGTCCACCGACACAAACACAAGAAAAAAAAAAACCTCCTCCACGATTTTTCTCTGAGCTAATTATTATTTTCTCGGGTGCTTGTGAACGCGCCGACTTGTCTGGGAGGAAATGTGATCGCTCCAGATTTTATTCCAGATGTTAAATAAAGTCCTGTCAGTTTGGACCAACAGTGTCACAAACAGCTGAGCAGAAACTGAATTAATGATCCGGCTCTTCTTCAGTCTTCACGGAGCCACGCTGGAGCTTCTGGGCTTTTTAGTTTGATTCTCGGGCCGCCTGACGAGGTCGGCCGGTTGTTTACAGCTTTTTTTAGTTATTTTTTTTAAACTTGGCTGTTTATCTATGCACCGTCTTAATTTAGCGCCTGTCGGGACACTTGCTGTTTCCTCGGAGGCCACAAAATAATAGATGGGTTACGTTTTTCTGGCAGCAGCAGGAGAGCGAAGATGTTACGATCTGCTGCTGCTGATCTTTTTTTATTATCTTAATGAAAACGTCACTGTGAAAGTCGCACGTCCTCGTGTATTTTTCTATGCCTTCTACACTTGTTCATTTAAAGGGACAGTTCACAGAAAACACAAACCAGTGAGTGTGTTTGTCTGTCCGTCTGTCTGAGTTTTGGGATTTGGAGCTCAGTTGAAGCCAGAAAGAAAATCTGAGGCAACAGAAATGCAGAAAAATGGCACAAAGATCGACTTGTGTCTCGTCACAAACGGTGTCTGCGTTGAAGGGGAGCGTTGGCGTTTTGTTTTCTCTTATTTTTCCGGATAGTGTTTTGTTTTTACGGCCTCGTACTGTTGGAAATACTCAGACTTCAGTTTGTCATTCGTCATCTCAGCACGAAGTGTTTTTTATTGCAATTGCTACTTAAATTTTTTAAAACATTTTTAAATACAGTAACTCAGATCTGGTGTTTTAATCACGTCCCGCTCTCGTCCGCGGCGCTGAGAACTTGAGGATTCAGTTGAAAGTTAATTTCTCTTAATGTCAAACTAAACTTTTGAGAAACCTGAAGCTGTTTTCTGTCTCTGTGAAGAACCGCTCAGTAGTTTTTAAATATCTTGGAGTTGATCCAGTCGCCTCTAAACTAATCAAACTGTTACTGTTAATTATTTGACTTTTTGCCTCGACAATCCTAACAGTATTTACGAACCCTGATGTTGTTTTAGTGGGAGGGTGGTTATTGATAAATCTGTTTACAGTCTGACTCAGTTCTGCTGTTAGAGTGAGCTGACTTCTTCTTCTGTGGTGGTGTAGATAAAAAAACTAGATAGTTTGAAAAACAAGGCGTCTTTGGTGTTAAACTAATGTTGAGGATTCAGGCGTCAACTAACGATTATTGTCATTAATCAGCTGATCTGCTGATTACTTTCATTGATTAGTTCAGTCGATAAAACGTCAAAAGAATGTGACAAATGCTCGTCACAAGTTCAGGAGCCAAAAGACAAATGTTTGACGTTTTGACCTGAACGTTGACTGAAACGATTCATCAGTCGTCAATAATTGTTGCAGCTCCTGCTACAACTAATCGCTGTATTAATTATCTTTAAATCGACGTATTACACCTATAAACTCGTCCTCAGTTGACTCTTATCGTTGTTTCTCCTGTTTCCATCAGGAGAAAACAGAGAGAGAACATTAGCAGCTCTGTTGAGGCTTTCCACCATATTTATAACTTTCACGAATGTATTTGTCTGCTGTCCGTTTCATCCCTTATTGTTTTGACCCGTCTGTCGGAGTGAAGCCGTCTCAACATTTCTTGTGATTGACTCAGTGAAGTGTTTAATAACATGGACTTTTCTTTTCGGTCGCAGCTCTTCTAACCCACGTTCTTTAGAGATGTTTCCTTGTTTTTCGGCTGATCTGACGTCAGTGTTATGTCTTTGTGGAGGACAGTGGCACTCTGGGTGCGTCCAGATGATGGTACAGATTTCCTGAAACCAGTGAACACAACCTCAGTTTATCTTCTTCCTGCCTGAAGGAGAGAAACCTGCAGCTGAGACACACCGAGGTGTGTTGGACAGTCGACACAGTGACACCTGCTGGTCAAACATTTGCATTGAATTGTTCTCACTGCTGTCATCCTTCCATTTTTTTTTGTTCAATAAAGGTCATATCATGTAAACTGAACACTTCTCTACCGAGTTATTGACTAAATGAGTCTCAGTTCAAAAAGGTTGAGACGAGACGAGAGCTTTTCTTTATCCATCCCCCCAAAAATGTTCTGAATATGAACTCATTTTCACACAAAAAGCTTCAACAAAAATTCACGTCTGGTCGTGATGTTACAAATCTTTTAGATTAGTGTCGTTTGTGAGTGAAAGCAACAGACCACATCCTGTTTAATAGTACAAAACTGTTCTTTTAATAGAAAACCATTTTGACTCCACATAAATGTTCACAACGTTACGCTGGTTTGTTAACATACATTGTTGAAGAAAAAAGTCTTGTTTTCTTGACATGGCTCCTCCCATCCTGTGCAAAATGCTGCTGGTCTCGTGTGAATGAACAAAGAAAACAAGAAAAACCTGCAGCGGACTCTCTGAAACCAGAACTGTGCATCACACTTCTGACTGATGTAAAGCTTTTCACGAGTCACAAACAAATCTGAATAACTGTCATCAAACCTCTAAACATTTGTTGTCGTTTTTCATTTCGAGGCAGTGACTTTCAGGTTTTTTTTTTTTTTTTCATTTTTAAAAACAAGAAGTTTTCACAGGAGACAAGAAACAAGAGCGGAGAAATCTGCAGAAAATGTATCCCCCCTTTGGTCTGTAAACTAAGAAACTACTAAACCTGCCGGGCGGCTGTCAGGTTTCCAAACAATCATCACTCCAACGCTAATTTATTACACATATATTCAGTCTTATGTACATAACGGCAGGTGCAGCCACAGGAAAGAAAATAGACTAAACCAGCTGGAATATGACGCTTCAGTCTAGTTGATGATGGATTTAGCTGAAGGCTGCGACTGTTCATTCTCTTTAATTATCATTTTGTCAATTAATGATTAAGTTGATCAATTAGGAGCCTGGAGCCGTCGTGTCAGACTGAAAGGATTCAGCACGTATAAGACACAAAAGCAGCAAATTCACAAACTGGAACGAGCACCTGATGCAACAGTTCTGTAACGGTTTGAGTTTAAAGGAGTCAGACAAACGACTGGCTCGGACACAGACTGAACTCAGAGGACACACCTCTTCTGCTCTGCCTTGAATCGTGGATTTCAAAAAAGGAGGAGGAAAACAACGAGTCCGTTTAAAGAACCAACACCACATCTTGTGAAGGCGTTTGTGAGCGCTGGCAGTAGAGGTCGCTGTAAGGAAGGAAAGGAAGGAGCCGAGATGCATCCGGGTGATCACCGAGTGTTTCTGAGGAGTAAAAAGACGTAGCACCAGCAGTAGAAACTGCACTGGAAGTGTGTGTGGACGCATAGAAAGTGTCCCGGGTGAATCCTCCTGATTTGTCTGCTTGTGTAAACATCTGACATGAGCCCTCAAAGGACTCAAGTCCTTACAAAAATGAATAATATAATAAATATCATTATATACTTGTGATCAGATGGAGAAAGTAAGAGTGTGAAGCTGCAGCAGCTTCAGTCCAGACCTTATCAGACACGTGTGGAAGGTCACTGATTGGCTCTTCACACGGAGGAAGACAGAAGACACGATCACAGTTTGTTAACTGAGCTGCAGAGCGAGCACAAAATCATCAGATCTCACTTCCTTTCTCTGTATGCAAATAAACACATACACCATCGGGACAAACACAATGTTTTTATACACAAAGAAAGAAAACTTCATGTGGAACGTTTGCCGAATTGACGAGAAGGCCCAAATAGTTGAGAATTTGTCAGACGGTGTTGCACAAAGTCTATATAGTTTCTCCAAACTCAACAACTCACTAAATTGAGCTTTCTTTTAAGGGAGTCTGGTGAATTTCTCCCAGAAGTAGCCTTTATTGGTTACGGTTCACTGTCTTTGTAACATGTGACATGTTTAGATCAATAACATGTTTCTTCTTTCATAAATGGAGTGTAAATGGTGAAATCAGTGTAAACAGTGTGTTCAAACAGCTGATCAATGTTGGCAGGTAAGACTTTAGCACTTTAGACACAGAAGCAGACAGGCTGGTACAGACATGCTGCCACAAACTGACACTTTTTACAAGGAGACAAACAACTTCAGCTTCTGATTTAATGCTGAATTTACAACAAGGAGACAATGATTCAGAATCTGTCGCAGCCGTTTCAAAGTTTAAGTTTCTCCTCGTGATGAACTCTTATAATTGCTTGATTTTGTGAAGGGAGTCTGGCGTTGCAGAAACAAGTGAAATGGTTGGAATCTTTTCTTCCTTTAAAAAGGACTTTCTGAAATGTCAGCCACTGAAAAAGTGAGCGGTCACGGCTGAGCTCTATAACGTGAACTGAATTTGTTTTGTGCTCGCTCCATAGTTTCGTTAATTAAAGTTTTGGGTTGAACATGATGGGACGAGGTTACATCTGCAGCGTCTGTCGGGTCACATGACACAGAATAACAAGACAATAACGATGATTATCTGCTTCAAGTTCTCACTGTTCAAAGTAATGAAATGATGAACGCCTCTGAGGAATCTCTTCATTTTGTTTCTGAAATCATAATCCCTGCAGTAACCTGTGTGTTTGAGCACCTGTTTGATTCTCCGTTTTGTTGAAACCACTCGTCCAGTTTGTGGATCTTCGTCTCGCTGATTGACAGTCAGTTTAAAACGGATCCATTGTTGGAGAGTTTCTGCTCCTGCTGCTGCTTCCCGTTGTCCTGAGAGCCGCCGTTAGTCTCGTCACTACAGGGTTTATACTCAGACGGGTCGAGATCAGGATCTGGATCAGGCTCCGGCTGGGACTCCACGGCCGTCTCCCAGTCCTCCTCCTCTTCTTCCTCTTCCTCATCCTCCTCTCTGTCTCTCTGATTGGTCTGGTTCTGCGTGAGGCGGAGTCGGGCCATGGCCTGGTCGATGGTCTGAGTGGTGATCAGGTTGAAGTCGTGCATGCTGATCAGGTGCAGCAGGAAGTTGCGGAAGAGGTTGTGTTTGACGATGTGGGCGGCGTTGCGTTCGGCAAACAGCAGGCAGGCCTCGTTCATCTGGTTGTCCGCGATGAAGCTGGATGGAGGAGAGAAGAGTCAGCGTGAATTAAAACATATTTTTAGATTTCAGCTACAAACTGTAGATTTCCTGCCTGTTGATCATCTTTGAGTTACTTTAGTCTTCAGTTTCACTTCCCCAATGTTGAAGGCAAACTAAATGAGATAAAATGATACTGAGCCGTCCCCGCTTCATACACACCCGCGCTTCATGACGTGGAGGTTCCACAGCTTCATGATCTCCTTCTCGCCCTCGTTGACGTCGGTGAAATCCTCAATTTGCTGCAGTGAGAGCAGAGAAATCAGACTTTAGACAGAAACTAATCGCTTCTTATGTCTGACCAAACAGTCAAAGAAAAGCAGAAAATTCATCCTGACACGATCATTTAATCGTCCCGCTGTAAACCCACCTTGCCGGTCTTCTCTTTGAGCCAGTCCGGGTCCCTCTCATCCTCGCTGTCCACCTCCATCTCCTGCGGCCGGAGCGGCACGCAGCTGTCGCTGTGGAAGTAAAGGCGGTTGTGTCCGCTGATGTACGTCCTCTGCTGCTCCCGATCGCCGTCCTCAGACTCCAGAAACTCAGACAGACTCGCCTTCATCCTCTTGGGTCTGGACAGACAGAGCGGGCAGAGGGTTAAGAAACATTTATGTTTGAAGAAGTTATCCAGGAACAGGAATTATCGGCACTCATCGGGAGTACCTGCAGGTGAGAACGTGCGTGACGGCGGTCCTCTTGACCGGGCCGTTCCTGCTGAAGGCGAAGCCCGGCTGGTTGTGGATGTCCTGCGGGTTTCCTGCATACGAACCATCGTAATTGTCGTTGATGGAGACCTCGATCTTCGCTCCTTTAGGATGAGGCTGCCAGGCATCGCAACAGGTACATTGTTGTTATTGCTGTGCTGTTTGTCATCTAATTATTCTATAGTTTTGTGTTCATGTAAAGCACTTTGTACTCTCACCACGTAGTTGAAGATGAAGCGGGAGTGGGACAGTTTGAGGTGTTTGATCAGACTGTAGAGCTTCCTGCAGTTCAGCGTGCACCAGGGACAGTGGAGGTCGTCTCTGGCCTCCGTCTGCTGACGCGTGTTGTTGTTGTACTGGAACTGGACGGGAGAACGAGCGTTAATGAGCCCAAACAGCACAGACAGAAACAGGATCATGCGTCGGGTTCGACCCCTGCAGAGAACGAGTGGGTCAAATTCACGTCAGCCTAAGTTTCACATGAGACTCACCTGGTAGAAGATCCGCAGCTTCTGCCGCGGCTCAGCTGAGATTTGTTCTCTTCTGGTTTGCATCTCATTACTTAATGATTCTTTAACCGCTGCAGCACGGACGAGAAAAACACCATTAAAAACTGTTTCACCACTGACTGAATGATGGCGAGTGTGTCGTGTGCTGCTCACCCAGCGTGTGCGTGGCTCTCAGGGTGCTGGGTCTGGGCTCCTGGTTGGTCTCAGAGTTGCGGGTGGCCAGAGGTTTGGCCACAGGTGCGGTGGAGCGATCGGACGAGTCAGTGGTCCAGCGCAGGGTGAACTGAAGGGTGGGACCCTGAGAGAAAGTCTCAAACGGAGGCAAACACTACAAAAAGAGAGCAGGTCGTCTCATTACAGCAGCTTAAAACTCATTTATTATCAGCATGACAAACAAACACAATCCCTACATTTTTAGAGGCTGGAGAGGAAGCGAGTTTCACCCACGAGGGCGGTTTGTTCTGTTTTTAAAGGCTTGTGATTTACATAAATCAGGTCGTAAAACACGTGCTAGGCTGCAGTTCCCAACAGAACAGCACCAGGGGAAGTTTAGTTTAATTCAATTTGTTTGTGTTTGTTTACATCTTAGTTGTGTGGGTGAAAAGAGAAATCTTTTCTGTTGCCGTCATTCAGGGATTTTCTGACGACTTCTGTTTTTACGTGTAACTCAACCCAGATGACTGAGTCTGAGGAAACAAAACTACTCTGAAGCATGAAAGGAGGATTCAACTACCTGCTTGCTTCTGTCTACAAGTTTCTACTTGATGTGGAGCTGTTTAGCTTCTCTCTCACACACCTTTCCATCCAGGATGGTCTCCCAGGTCGCCCTCTTCTTATTAACGGGACACTCCTCCATCTCTTGCATAGACACCTCATACTCCCCGTCCAACAGCTGCAGACGTCTGCACACAAGCACACAGCGCAGAGATTACAACGAGACGTTTTCCTGTGTGTCGGGAGGCGACAGATGGTGTGAACCTCACCTGTTTTTATCAAAGACTGTCATCTGAGCCACAAATGTGGTTTCTCCCTCCTCCCTGATAGAGGAGCTCCTCCTCTTCCTGTTTACCACTTCCTCTGTAAAATCTGCAACACATGACAAAGTAACATGTAACCCTGCTCTGCCACACAATGCTGAGGAGGAGGAGGCTTCAAACTGGTCTTAACAACCTGATCAGTGACCACAACAAGCAAAACGCTTCAAATTATCAAGAAACAAACAATATTAAAAGAAAGAATTTCATTAAAACTACAAAAATAAGACCCATGTTGAAGTAAACTGGAACAATCCTTTAAAACAAACCTCTGCTGTGGTGATTCTCTCCGTTGGTCAGGCCGTTGATCTGTGTTCGGGGGTATCCGGGCCTCGACACTCTGAACAGCAGCGAGTAAGACTTGACCATGTGAGAGTTGCTGGGTTCGAACTCGCTGCTGGGGACCAGCAGGGAGGGGACGGAGCCCGGCTTGGCCTGGACTCCAGCGCCCGTGTCTGGGTTCAGAGGAACCTGCTTCTTCCCTGTAGGGACCTGCTTCACCGGACAGCTCACGTCCTGGACAGAATGACAGTCATCTTAGATCAATTTAGTGCAGAAGCTCTTTTAAAAAATGTTTAAATCTGCAGTGGTGAGGTTCCACATCATCATCTCACACACCTTCCTCTTCTTGTGACAGACTTTGACCAGCAGCACCTCCAGAGACACCGAGTTCTGCTCGTTCTCACAGTCCTGAGACGGCTTCCCTGAAATCACGACAACACAAACCAGGTAAGAATCACTCCCAGTAACAGGAGAAGGACTGTGTATAGATAAAAGTACGACTGACGAGACGGACAAACTTACCAGCTTTATGAAAGAAGCCAGTAAAGGTGAGCTGCAGGTTGGAGGCCAAACTGTGGAAAACAAACAATATTATTTACACCTTTGCTAAGCTAAAAGCGTTGATGTGAAGTGGGTGCACGGACTCGAGCATGTGTGTAAGGGTGTAAACAACATCTTTTCAAATCAGTTTGGGATCTTGGGGCTTGTGGAGACTTGGATCTCAGAGCTGTACGGAGCCGTTTTATGTTTTTGGTGTCCCCAGTGACTTCAGCTGGTTTGGAAAGTGCAGCAACATATGTGTGTGGAAACGGTATTCACCTGTGAGTCTCCTGTTCGCCTCTCATCTTTTCCACTTTGAACAACAGATTGTCGACCTTGGAGCTTTTCCTGCACATGCAGACACACAGCAGGAGGTTAGCAACAAAACACCAGTATCAACACCAACCCACAGGCACAATAACAGATCACTACACAGAGGAAGAGTTTCTGATCAGAGTCAGATTAAATTCTTCCAAAGATAGATCCAGTCTGCTGACCATCATCTGCTATAACTACATAACATCAAGTGCATTATAATCCTGCTGATTTAAAGCAGATACTTCGCACAACATGAGTTTCTTTAATTCTTTAGATTAAACTGTTTAGACTGGAACTGCTTGTTTTAACAGAAAACAAAAGTTAAGGCCATCATTAGAATTGGCAGTGACCTCTAAAACATAACAAACATGGTCTGAAGACTGAAATGTTGTGAGGCATTTACTTTAGTTAGAAAAGTATATAACACATTATAATATACCATTCAAATGTTTTTCTTCACACCACATGTATCACTTAAATCTAAAATTGTTTGTGTCCCAAAAAGAAGAAGAATTTAATGATTCAAACTCCTGTTTAGTTGATGCCCCCACAGTGTTAAACAACAGAATTGATTTTAATTATTGACAGGTTATTATTGAACCATCTGCAGTCTAGCCTCGCCACGGCAGTCGTGTTCCTGCTGTTACACGGCGGCCGGCATACACAGATTACATTTCTTCCCCCTGTGTTCACCATCGTTTTGCCCTTTTAAATCAAACTATTTGGACACTGGACGTTACGATTAGGTCGACACTGCAGCAACGCTCCTGCCAACTACTCAGTGTTCAGACTGAACTGGTTTAAACTGTGATTTGTCAGTTCACAGTATGTTCAGCTGACATTTTGGGATCCATTTCCTGTAGTGCTCACCCAAGACCAAACTTCTGCTTCTATCTTCAAGTTGAAGAAGAACTCTGCTAAAGACATGACATGATTGTGCCCTTGAATACTTGACACTTCTATTCTTATCAAACTGTTCAGAGGGAACTTTACCTCTTTCTTCCCTTTCAGTCGTTGGTCTGGTTCAACTTCCTCGCTGAAGAAAACAAACCCTTCATATCATACATGGTATGAATTCGTAGGAGGACTGCTTTTTTTTGAGCTGTACTGAAGCTAAATGGGAAACATGCCCACCTGGCTCAAATCGGCAGCGTGTCGACGGGGGTTCCGAGCCCAGTTTAGTGACCTCACATAATTCCCGGTTCTGTCCAACCTGAGTCGAGGTCTAATGAGCCAAAGTAACTGAAAACACCTGTGAGGCTGTACAAAGCCTCAAGAATGCCCCCATATGTCTTTAGACTGTGTCGAGACTGACATTTACTCTGAATCAAAAGCACCACTACGTTGGCTCCTGCAAAAGCATTTACTGTGTAATGTGAATGCCATTGTTTTCCTGTTCTCCAGGAGGAAATAACTGCAGCTGGACACGCTGCCAGCTGGCTGCCTTTCACTTTAATTGGGTCATAGTTAGATACATAAAACATGAAGAAGACTTCACATCGAGCTCAGGTAGGAGAAGATATGCAGCCATTTTGAACACAGCCCTTTCTTTCTGACCGGCAGAACCATTTTACCACCTTTGCATGAAGAGTAAACCAGTTTGAATTTTAGTTTCTGATCCAATAAGAACAATAACAGTGTTTAATGTATGGAATCCCCGGCCCTTCTGTTTCTGTCTCAGTCATAATTGTGCACAGTTGCTGTGGAGTTGCAATGATTAGATCTTATTCATCTCAAATCACAAGCAGCGTTTCATGTGACTGAAGCATGCGCGAGTGCAGCAAAAAGTGAAACTGAGCCAAGCAGCAGCAGACAAGTCACCTGGTTCACGACATCCACTTCAAATCAGGAATAACGCTGAACAAGACGGCTGCCATCTTTACTTTTCAACCGGGCGAAAAACACAAAGTAGTGTACCTCCAATCTCATGAGTGCACGACCAAATAAGGACTGACAAAAACTACCAAACTTGATCTCATGAAAGGTGAATTTAAGTCGCGTTTCTGATAATGATAACGCTACATCTTTGACAGCTGCGAGTATTAATCAATTAATTATCAACTAAATTATTCAACAACTAGTTTAATAATTAATCAATCAGTTTGAGTAATTACCAAGACCAAAAAAAGATAAATTGTCTGATTCCAGCTTCTTAAAAGTGAATATTTTCTGGTTTCTTTCCTCCTCTAACACAGTAGCCTGAATATATTTTGAATGTGGACAAGAAAGGAAACATTTTCACTAATTTCGGACATTTAATAGATCAAAGAATCGATTGATCGAGAAAACAATCGACAGAATAATCCACAATGAAAAGAATCGCTACTCGCAGCCCTTATATCTTCTTCATCCTTCTTTTTATTTTAAGTTAAAAATGAAGGATCAAAAATAATTTGTTTCAGAATAATTTGTTGTAAGCTAATCTTAAAAATATGACATGAACACTACATAACACATTTTCATAGATTACTACAGTTAAACACTGAAAGAATGACTCAATGGTACCAATGCCCAGATAATACTATTTCAAGACCTTACTTTTCTGACATTTAATTCATATTTCTACAAAGGTTATTCATAAAACAGCTGTGCAAGAACAATGCCTTAAAAAAAACCTTCATAAAACAATCAACAATTTTAGTCACAGTTTGATTGCTAATGGAAAACTTCAAATTATCGCCAAATATTCATCTTGCAGGTACAAACTGATTTGTGCCCAAGCTCTTTCCTTCAACGTAACATCCACGTGATAACACCAGACAAAGCTCTCTGCATTTCATCACACCCCTTCAGCGCAGACTGAACCACAAGAAGCCACATGTGAATACGTGCAGCGTCTGTATGCAAAGCAGCCCAACTGAAAAAAGTCTCTTCTATCTCAGCTTTAACTGAGCCCCCACCTACAGCAGCCTACACGTCGGTTAGCTTCAGATAACAACTCTGACCTGATTTTTAAAAGATGGAATACTTCACACCAGGTTTCAATCCAACGTACAGTAATGAGAAACAGAGCGAAACTTCACCACAAAAGACAACTGACTTCTAAACCAATTTGATTTTCTGCACCACAACAGCCATGAGAAAACCATCATGAATGGATTATTATATTTTACCTTTTGGAGTTACTCCTTGAGTTTCTGTGGGACATGTAGGTGAGTGTCCTGTGCAAGAATATAGGCTGGAATATAGGACAGATTTAAAACCAAAAAAAAATGGTGTTAGAAATCTATTTCAACATGCCAAGAGGTACAAAAAATATTTGCTCTAAATCACGGTAATCATGTGACTATTTTCAAGGAAAGGCGACACTCACAGCGATCAAGTTCCTGGTGCGGAGGAACCTGTAGATTTGGGTCGGTTCTGCAAATAAACACCATCAGCACATTACTTTATGTATTAACCATAATTCAAATGGGAAGTTTGGATCTTAAACAAGCATCAAGCCAAACCAAAAGCATGATAACTCAATATGCTTATCGCTGAAACAGTCATTCATCTAATGAATGAGAAGTTTGTTACTACATTAATCTTCTTATCATATTTAAATGTCAAACAAAACAAGACATTATGAGGCATAAAGTTGTGCTCAAGCAACTTTGCTCAGCCCATATTTATTCAAATTTGATTAACAGATTAACTGAAAACAATCCTTTGTTGCAGCATTGTTTGTGAGGCTGTTAAACATGTGGCTAAACAGATACATGCATGTCTGTGTCTAGTTACTTTCTGATTTTATCTTCACTGTGAATTTAACTGAAATAACCAGACAACCTGCAGTTTACAGCGTGTTATATCACAAATATAAAAGGGTGAAAACACTTCAACAGGTGTAATAATTAGAAAATATACACTGATCACGGCTGAAATCAAACTGTACAATACTGTCAGTCGATGATAATTTTAAGTGTGGATGTCAGCTCTACAGCTGCAAAATAATCCATCCCTCACCACTCTAATGGACTCTGTAAAGCTTCCGGTGACCTTCAATTTAAGTTCAACACTGATATCTATAAATATGCAACTTGATGACAGCAGCAACTCACTCTCGAAGGCCTGCAGGAACAACTCGTGGTCGGCTTGAATGAGCTGCAGGTTGGGCTTCTTGGCTGCAGCCATCGCAGAGGAGGACGACTGGTACAAGCCGTTGGCTTTTCCTCCAGAACCAAAACCCACCGGGTGGCTTCCACCTGAAGAGCTGTGCTTCTGTGGAGCCATTGTCCGAGAAAAAAAAAATGGCCAAAGTAGCTGACCTACAACCAGATGTGAAGTGGTGTAAAGAAATGAAAAGAAAGAAACTCAGGTCGTCTTCCTTTGTCAAAACAAAAGAGCAGCGTTTGTAGAAATCCAGCCGGTCAGGAGAAACACTGTTGAATCCTCATTTTAAAAGCGGTGTAAAGAAGTTTCAGTATTCTATATTCGACATTGGTGGAGCCACAATCTAGTGTTTTCCTTTCGGTGCTGGTTTAAACTGTACCAGAGGTCGGCGAACAGGCTCTAAATGCGCGAAACAAGATATCAGCCTCCGGCAAGCTGACGCGGCTTGCTAGCTAACTGGCTAACTTCCTTAGCCAGTTAGCAATAACGCCGGGCTAACTAGCTAGCATTGTCCGGCACTCTGATATCACTAATGAAGAACTCTAAAGCTGCAGCCAAACGACAAGCGGTTAAACACACAAATGGCACAGGTATTCACAGGTTTCGATGCCATACTTTCACCGAAAGTCGCATTCTGTCTCGCCCAGCGCCCGTTGGCAAGCTGTGTTAGCGGTAATGGAAAGCAACATAAAGTAACATGGTGGTTATCCGGTCATTATTTTCTAAATAAATTCCACTTAAACTTTAAATTTGGTAAACACATGTTTCACTTAGTTTTTATGAATTCAAAATACAAATATGGAAATTATGAATATATATCCATGAAAATAGCCATCAAAGTAAACACACATTATATAAGAATGACAACCAGATCAATCGCATGCTTTTATTTTGAAGGCACAATCAATTTGAGTTTCTTCTTCTTCGGTCTAATTTCAGCGGCTTGACAGATGAAGGTTGAAGCTTCCACTGTGACTTGTGTTGAAAGATCCCGCCTTCTGACACCTCTAACCAATCACAGTGCTTGTTTGTAAAAACCTGTGCTCTCATTGGTGGAAATATTTGGCCGGTCTCATTCAACAAATAAGAAGCAGGAGGAGCAGACAGAGGCACATTTGCCGCCTGCAGCATGGCGAGACAGGTTTAAATAAGGTCAAAGACATAAAACGTTATTACATTTAAATAAACATACACTGATTAAGTCTGTTTTGAAAGTATTGTTTTGTAGGATAAAAGTAATATAAGCTGTATGTTATGATTTTCCTCTGATGTTTTCTTTTTCCTTGAAAGCACAGAACATCACATTTTAAATTACAAAATACAATAATTTTGAGACCTCCACCAGTTCAAATCCAGGCTAAATGGAATGTTATAGCCATGAGAAGTAATATCAGTGCTATGTAGAATAATTAATGCCAATATCCATCAATTAAATGCTTAAACTGTTTAAATTACAAATACTAATTCATTCATTGAATATTCATTTATTTAATGATACACTATTTTGAACAATAGAACAATTTATCACACTCCACTTTTTTCATGTTTTCATCATAGAAGTGTTTGAGTTTTATGAAGATTATTTCTTCAAATTAAATTCCCAAAAACATCCAAACTGCTTGTTGAAAAATAAAATAAATTGGACACTACCAGTACAGTCTGAAGGGATGATAATATGTGGTTATAATCTCTCCTGAAATGGTTCACCATTAGCACAGTGCAGCTGGCACATGACTAAACCGCTGACCCCGAAACATAATGAGGACTAAAATAGCTTCAGCACACACAGTACTCAAACTTACACACACGGTCACATATTTCCACTGTTGCTGAGCTGCAGAAATAACCATCAGTGAGCCCAGAAAGTTTTTTTTTTTTTATGTTGAAGTCGCTTTAACTGTGATGATACTGTTTTTCTGTTTTACAACCCTCGTGCCGCTGTACTGTAGCATTGCTCATGTATTTTTCCGTTGAAGTTTTCCATCTCACAAGGCTGTTACACCTCATCTTGATTTATACAGATTTTATCCTGCAACAACACCACCGCTTTCACAGCATATATATATGTATATATATACATATATATATCAAATA
>OMLP01014403.1:0-18853 GCA_900302685.1 Spondyliosoma cantharus
ACGCTCAGCAGGTGCCGCCGCCGCCGCCGCCACGCCCTCGTATTTACCGTCCACTTCCTGCTGAGTAATGGTCCGTCCAATCCAATGTGTCACTGTAACGGCATGGGTATAAAAATTGCCATACAAACTTGCATTTTTTTTCCATCCCCTGCCACCGCTCGTGATATATAGATATTAAATGTATAGTTGAACGTCATAAAATGTCGTCACGCGAGGCCATTTGTCAACTGCTCAACCCTGACGCTACTGCTAAAAGCTTTTTCGCCTCTTTCACGTGAATCTAAGGAGAGAGCGAAGCATTGAATTCATTTAAATATGAGAACATCAACAGAATACGACATAAAACTGCTCTTCACGATCGATTCATTTGCATGTACCAGTTCTTTTTGAATGGGTGCGTTATAAGTTGTTATTAACGTCGCTAAGCTGGCGAAAGCGAGTCCGTTCGAGTCGGTCAGCGCAAAGAAAACGCTTCCTCTTTTCGCTCGGTTTAATCTGCAGGACTTTCTGAAGGTTCGTGCAGCGCGATGATGAGTTGAAGGCCGGTCCAAAAGCGCCTGCGTTGTGTTTTTAAACTGCAGGAACAGGCCGTGGACTGAATCATCTGTCAAGCAGCCAAGAATTTCACTCTCGCAGATGAAGAGGAGCTCGAACAAGACAAAAAGACGGTCTGAAAAAAAAAATGCTAACTGTCGGAGAAAATAACCCTGACAGGGGGAGTGCGCGCGAGCAGTTCTGTGACTGATGGACGAGTTCGACGAATGTGAGGGATTTATGCTTTTTGCTTTAATGGTGTTATTTCATGTTTCACTTGCACGAGAGAGAAAAAAAGGTTTCAAGCATGAGGACTCCTTGGATTAATAGCACATCAGGGAAACTTGTGTGAAAGTGAGCTGTGGCTTCAGAAAGTCTCTTTCAAGCCGCAGCTGCTGGAAAAGAGGGGAGTCGTGTAATATTCTGATCAATACGCTAACGTCAGTCATTACGCCTCAAAGGTAGATTTTCAACGGTTGGTGTTAATTCCAAAATAACATCATCGGTTTATTTCGACTTGCAGATCAAACGTGCACGCACGCATTTGAAGTTATGAATAGCTTCCTGTCATGAAAGTGAAATTTATCCCTGACTTAACAAAAAAAAAACAGACGTCTCATGAGAGCGACACCTTCTTCTCCAGAGGGAAAAGCTCTAAAATTAATGTTTTTGATGTTGCAGTTCTGATGAAGAAAAAACAAGGCGGGCTGCAGCTATTCAAGCTCAAAGCCCGAGCCGGCCCGCGTCGTTTGTGCTTTATACGATTCAATCACGTTAGATGAATTACGCTTCTCATCGTTGCTCAAACGACTTCTTATTTTTGTTTGAAACTCAGAGTAATAGCAGTCGCAACCTTTAATCTCCGTGTCAGACGATTAAAGAGCTTTGTTTGCTTCGACCCACCAATTCCTCATTAGC
The DNA here is from genome assembly GCA_900302685.1 of Spondyliosoma cantharus. Classification (NCBI taxonomy): domain Eukaryota; kingdom Metazoa; phylum Chordata; class Actinopteri; order Spariformes; family Sparidae; genus Spondyliosoma; species Spondyliosoma cantharus. Next base: position 1,453 of record OMLP01014403.1, read on the forward strand.
ATTTAATATGAAAAGAGCTAAGCATTGAAATTTTAGCATCTTCCAGCACACGGGAAACAAAAAAAAAATGATTCTAATAGGTTAAAAATCCCATTCGAATCCAATTATGCCTCCGCCGTCTGATTTCGAGTGTCGAAGAGCTTACCAGTCGAGTGTTAACGCGGTGGGGTTAATGAGCTGGAGCCTCCCGTTTTAAGCATGTTGGAGATCTCACAGGTCTGTAAACAACGAGGAGGAGGAGGAGGAGGGTCATGATTGGAGCATGAGAACATAGAATTGCAATCCTGGGATCTCCTGAACACACAGGGTTAGGGATCTTGCCTTGTTACCATGGTGATGCCGTTCATAAAAATCCTGCATCCTGCATCCGGCATGACCACGTCTGCGTCTCTGGGCCGTATATATTCTTGCTTACATCCGTATTTCTGTCCGTTTAAGGGTCACACGAGGGCCTCTCGCTGCCACGCAAGGATAATGTGTGTAGTTGATAACCTGCTTTAGGCTATTTCTCATTCCCGTCACCCGAGCAGAGCAACACAACAATACATTTTTCTTGCGATAACAGGTGAGTAAAATGGGTGTGTGCGTGAAATTATTTTGTTTTTCCTCTGAGAACTAAAAAAAAAGAAACGTGCTCCAGGCTGCAAAAAACTCACTCTGAGAAATCAATTTGCAGGTTGGTGGTAACCTGAGACATATTGAACTCCTATACAGAATAATTTTCTTCAGGTAACACAGAGGCAGTGTCTCAGAGAGAAAAAAAAAAAACACACAGGAGGAATGTTTTTTCAGCCACAAAATGAAAAATTAAACAGGAGGCGCAGACTCAGACAACGACCTGATTGATTCCCGTCTTGTCAGAATCAGAAGGAGGAACTCGGCGCGTAAAAACTTGAAGGTCTTTAGTTTCTTAAGGTGGCACCTGGGGAAGCTTTTCGAGCTGCGAACTGCTCGGCACACGGTTGATCCGATGATTCGGCTCTTCAGAGCTCCGTGTCGGAGGGAAGAGAGAGAGAGAGCATCTCTGGCATCGCACTTTATCTCAATGTGAAAAGGTCAGGCCTGCATCCATTACACGGATGCAACATGCGAACCATGAACGATGAGTCTGAAGTTGTTAAAAAGGGGTTTGGCTCCATTTTCACTTCGTGTATTCACAAGAGGCCCTTTTGTCTAATCCCCTGCTGCCGTTACACTCTCTGTATAAAGAAAAAAAAAAACACTTGCAATCATAAAAAACCTGCAGATATTATTGACTCTGCTTTGGAGGAAAAACACCCAGACAAAGGTCGCTGCGTCTGGAACTTGCACAGCAAAACCGGTGAAGTCGAGCGCAATGATTGGCAGTGACGGAGGACTTCACCCAGCGATTCAGCACTTTCAGTAAACAGTCCGCTGCAGGAACAGCTTTTGATACGACGGCTGTGTTTTTAAGTCTAATCTGGTGTAGTTTCTCTGTAACATGCAGCTACAAAATCAACTTCAATCTAATAAAGTTGCACAAACAAGAAAACAAGAAAAAAGATGCCAACGTCTTCACCAAATTTCATGGCCAAACCCCCAAACGGTTATCAAGACATTTTACCCCAAACCTTGAAATGTCACCCTTGTGTTGCCGCTATAGGAAACGTGAGGAGATCGCCAAAGACATTAGGATGTATTATCTAAGCACAATGAATCTCTGTAGCCTAATTGACACGAACACATCGACTGACGCCGCAATCCCAAGAGCCACGCCGCTAGCGTGGCTCAAAATCAATCGCTGCTCAATCAATATAACAATAAAAACAAAAATTATGCAATATTTGACTAATTGACTGGACTCCAAAGTAGCTTCAAAATAACCTGGAGTCAATGTCCTGATTCAATTGCATTGATTTGATCAGCTATGTGCTCCCGCTTCATGCCTATTATTGATTTTGCGATCCACTTTGTGCACCAGCTGTAGCGCACAATCCACCGTCCTATCTGATTACAGTAGAAAACGTGCATCATCAGGTCAGATCTGCTCAATGGCAGGATTAGTCCCGGCAGGGTCGACGCGGCAGCCGGAGGGAAGGTCAGTCTTTTGTGTACTGCCTGACTTTTTAAGGACTACAAACTGACTCGCGTATCGATCAGACCATTAAAATAGATTTTCTCAAAATATATTCTGAAGCACCCTCTGCTGAGGCGCCGTACTCCGTCTTCTCTGGCTCCCAGGATCATTAGTAATATTATTTTAGACGTAATCGCCAGAAGACTATAATCGAACGCCATTTCCACAGAGTCGAATCGAAATGAGACATAAATGTGACAAATGTTTGAGGATGTTTTTTATTTTATTTTCTCTCTCAGAAAAATCGCAAAGCTTAACTTGTAAACACTTTTGAAAAAAGAACAAAACAGAACGAACGGCGGCGGCGCTCCTGTCCATTAAACCCCTTTCAGCTACAAAGCAGTGAATAATGCATCCGGTGAATAATTTATTACGAAGGTTTATTGATAAAAAAAAAATAAAAAATACGACTTGCCCTCAGTGTGGCACCTAAATATCTGCAGGGGAGCTGCAGAGAAACTAAAGTGCAAAACAATTTCTACGGTTGAAGGCGAATTCATTTGCTGCCTTCTTTGTGTGTAAGATGAAAATGTCAAATAGTTCATCAGGCAGAGAAAATGTTCTGTTGGCGTACCGACCACGCAGATAAACATGAACACTGCTTAACGCATCACGCCGTGTGGTCCAGAGAGTCGACAGAGATTTAATCTAATTCAGCGAAATCTCTCACTACTCTGCGCCACGTGTTTCTCCAGCTGTGAGCATTGTGGGAAAATAAAATGACGCGCACTTATGCAACACTTTGAACTCTCCGAGCTGATTTAATCCAACTGTAGATAAGATTGAGGGTGTTCATATTAAAGCTGCAGTGCATTTATGACTTTTTTAATTACAGTTTGACTCGTAAGAATGAACCAGCGAGAATCTAATTAAAGGTATCTGCACCTCAGTTTGCGAACCACCAGACGACTCACACCGACTTAATTGCTCACTCTTAGTCGCGGCGGCGTAATTAGAGATATCGAAAATTAAAAATGCCTGCATATAACGTCAAAATTCTATACAGGGACGTCTTGTGGCGGTGCGTTCAGGGACGTTTTCAGCCTCTCTCTTCCCTCGTCAGACGTAAATACATATGCAAATCCGACTCAAATTATTAAACTGGATCAAATTATCTGTGATGTTGTTATAGATATCTTTAAAAGGATTTTTGACACGTAAAACAATCTATTTCGGAGATATCGCGAGTATATCTGACTGGTCACATTGTAATTACGTCCGGTCAGTATGCAGAGATGTAATTAGAGATAGTCAAGTGAAACCTTACGGCACAACGTGGCCCCTTTAACATCCTCGTTTCAACCCTCTCATCATTCAGTCGGTAGGAGAATCGGCCCATCCATTAGTAATGTCTGTCGCTAAGCATAAAAATACCCTTGTTTTATTAAGAGGTTCTAACTGACTAGAGGGAATGAAAAACCAAATGACAACATACCTGGAATTAAAAGGAGAGCAGTGTTTTCTCCTGTAGTTAATGATTAATGATTAAAATTAAGAAACAAAGTGGTTTTCTTCTAAAGAAAAGCGGTTGAACAGGCCCTGCCTGTCATGAAAACACTTAAATCAACAGCCTGAGATAAGGAAAATATAATAAATATATGATTTCTTACATTAAAGGAGACATATAAAGTTCATTTTCAAGTTCATAATTTTATTTTGGGTCGCTGCTGGAATACGTTTTCATGCTGTAATGCTCAAAAAACTCACCAGGTTTGTCATTCTGTCTCTTTAAGCCAGAAAATATCGCATATATCCATAAAACAAAACAATTTTCACCATGTGTTTAACAATTAAATGTTACATAAATCAGGCTGCAGTCGCCTCCAAACATATTTTCTTTCTCAGCAACTTTTAACTCATCACCGTAAAAACTTCCTCGCATTACTTTTTGGATTAAAAGTTGCCTGATGTTTCACCTTTAAATGTGAAGATTAGGCCATCTAATCTCCTGCTTCATATGCACTCACTTGCATACAGTTCCACAAACAGACACCCGATCGTGTATTTTAGATGGTTTTTTTTCCGCTACTCTGAAGACGACACGACGAGGAAGTCGAAAAACGTCGCGTCTCTCCCTCAAATGAATCCTCAACTTGCAACTTCAAAACGTACAGAACTTTAAACGTAAAGTAAATCAGCTCAAACTACACCTCATCATGAACAAACAAAGTCATTTACAGTTCATATTGTGAAGCTTATTACCAAAAGGAAATAAGGTTATAATTAAAGTGCCAACATCAGCACATGTGGGCTGCGTTCCCCCCTGCGACAGTCACATAAACAATTTAAGCAGCTAATTACAAGACAATAATTGATTCTCCGCCGGGTCGTGGAGTGTTTGAGCGGCTGCGTTTATCGAAAGGCACAACTTTCTGATGACATTTATTCCCGCTGCCACCTGTCCCTATAGATCAATACAATAATGGAGCTCCTCGGCACCATAACAGCTTTTTCCCTTTCATTTTATCCTCGTGCACTTCATAACAAAGTTGCCGACATAAGTCAGCCATGACAGTCTCCTCAATTACGTGACACTCGGCGAAGAAAGGGGGGACGTGATGGATCGGCGTCAAAGCTCTGGGGAGCCCGCGAGCCAGAACCGAAAAAAGCCACGGGTTACCCATCTGTCAACAATCTCAATTAACCGCCGTACGAGACAGAGGCTCGCGCTGCTCTTTTATGCAGCGCCGCGGCGACAAAAAAACAAAAAAACAAGGGGTCTCTATCACGACGGTGGGCGAGATCCCATTTTTTTTATAAGAGGAAAACTATGTATTCAAGTGAGCCCGATTGGACCATCCGTCAGCGGCGGGGTGAGTCAAATTGAAATCTGACATTTAGAGCCTCGACGCCGTTGCTCACTGGCACTGATATGAACTATAGCGAGTGACAAATTGTTTGTTTCAGGCCTGTCCCTGGGTGAAGCCTCTGATAATGTTTAGGGTTCAAATAGACACCCTTGACATTTCGCTGAAAGGTCAGGTTTTGTGTTCATTAGAGCTCCCTTCTTACATACAGCCGGCAGAGGGGACGCAGATTATTGTCATAATCCGGGGTTGTGCCGACTCGCGGGTGCCGCCTCGTTTGTTTTGACTCCTCTCAATATCAGGACACAACGAGTCAGACTGTCAGGAGCGAGATCACTGGGAGGTTTTTGCTTTTTTTTTTGTCGAGGCGGTGCGCTAACGTCGCCTCGGGTAAAAGTTTCTTCTCCCTTTGCGCCTTCTTGTGCAAACTCACAAAAAAAAAAAAGCCGATCCCACTCGCAAATAAGTCATTTCCAGCCGTCTCCTTAGATTTCGACTAAAACGGCAAAGCTTTACAACGAAACTCATCACTCTCTCTGCGTGTGCCGGGACGCCTCTGACAGTCTCACAAGGAGAAGAAAAAGAAAAAAAAAAGAAAAGAAAAGCATCCAGGATTCATTGCATTCTGTAGCAGCGTGTCCATTTACATCTGAATTAGGAGGCCGATGTGTAATTCATTTAACGTCTCCAGCAGACAGATTAGTGTCTTGGATTCGGAAGCTAATAAACAGCTTGAAGCGGCGTCGATATGCACGTAGTCCTAACATTGTTGCTGATAGCGTGCGTGGCATTCTTGATTAGCGAAGCTCCTCGGGGGAACAGTCGGGCAAATTGGGCCATTTTCCTTTCATTGTTAGTGAAAGAGAATACAAATAGGTATCGAGTGCACCTGCTGGTTTTTCACTTACGGTTGAGAATCATGCGTTCAGCTCTGACTTTGTTTTTCGACATAAGATGGTGGTTCACTCCCCTAATGTATCCTTAGATGTCCCAATGGAAACATGCTATACTTTACGGTATGTTTGAAGACTTCCAGAGGCCCCAAAAAGCCAGAGGACGACTCTTTGGCAACTAGTTTGCCCTTGCTGTCCATATCCGAGTGAATCTTTGTAGATAAATTGAAGGATTAAGTTGCGCTTTCTGCGTTAAGACAATTCTCCTGCTTCTTGAGCTCAATAAACCGGTGAAAACACCGCTGTGTTCAATAAAAAATGCATCACCACAAACCTGAAAAACAGGGTTATTTTTCTTAGCTCATGAAAACTTGACACTTCGGAGGAGACACGGTGTTCACAGGCCCGGCAGATCATATCTGCTCCGGGGCTCCCCGGCAGGTTCAAGGACTGGTTCTTGCCCGAGTGTTAAATCGATACCACTCTCATGCCTGTGCGTAAAATATAAAGCTGAAGCCAGTTAGGCGGTTAGCTTAGCTTAGCAAACAGCCAAGTAAGCCTGCTTCTGTCCTAAGGTATCACAATCTGCCTTCCAGCATCTAAATCTCATTAATTAGGCTGTTTTGTCTTGTTTGATTTGTACAAAAACTGAAATGTAGAAACAACAAGTGAGGGTTTTTGAAGGGGAGATATGTGCTGGACTATGGTAACGTGTGGTGAACAAAGTCTTTACTTTGGAGACTGTTCCTTTAAAACCTTCATTACTTCAGCTGACAGAGTGCCGAATACCTGATATCTAATCCTATAACCAGCCGACCCATGATAAACAGTAAATACTACATGTGTGTGTATATATCTGCAAGTCTTTTACTTTCAGGGGTGAATTTAATCTTCATCAAAGTTATATTTTTGCACAATATCTTCACTTTTACTCATTTATGACCCCTGGATGGATTTAAGATGTGTTTTAACCGTTGATGGAATGTAACTAAACACATTTACTTAACTACTGTGCTCAAGTACAAATCTGTGGTGGACATACTTCAAGTATTTCCATTGTAATGCAACTTTATACTTTCACTCCACGACATTTATGAACCATTGTTCAGCTACAGATGCTAAATGCTGTCAATGACATTCAAATCTGGTGATTTTGACATTTTTCTGAATTTGTGAAACATCTTCAAGAAACTGAAACACTTTTGAATACAGGACTTGTTGTTGCTTGTGGTGGAGGATCTGAGTCCTTACATGTTTTAACCTCCCAGCTCTACTAACAAAGAACAAACCAGAACGTGTTTGAACATTGTTGCTCTTTTTTTTTTTCAGTGATCATAAAAATCACAAGTCATGATTAAAACCTTTTGTCTTGTCAGCTGACTGTTGTCACCTGAACCTGGCCGCTTCCTCGTTTTGTAGCAGAGGGACGTCATTGGACGGTGACAGACGCATTTAAATGTCATTGGTCCGCATTTACGTCAGTCGTTCAAGGGGGGGGGCGGGCCTAAAGCGTTCAGCATCCAGGAAATAGATCCAGAGGGGAGACAGTCGCGTTTGTTTGTCGCCGCCGTCTGAGACTAAAGGTGAATTAAAATGCTCGGAGGCGTGTTTCTCCTCTCGCTCCTCGGCTTCACGCCTCCTCCTGCTGCCGACGCGCTGGACAACGGTCTGGCTCTGCAGCCCACGATGGGCTGGCTGCACTGGGAGAGGTTCATGTGTAACACCGACTGTGACCGGGAGCCCGACGACTGCATCAGGTAAGAGAGGCGCGAGGAGCCCGCCCAGGTGGAGGTGATGCAGCAGCACAGTCAGGAGAGCAAGTCACGTGACGGTCCAGCTGATCTGTAAAATATCTGTTCTGAAATCACACCCCGAGTGATTCAACATGCATTGTTGGGATCTTAGGGAGTGACACACTATTTGAGGAGAAGCGTGAACACCTGATGAAACAAACAATCCTTAGAATTAATCTGCAAACGCAACAATTACTCCACATTTATGACACCGCCTGGTGTGATGGTGTGATCGCTCCTCATATCAGTTATACCTGTGGCATCTTCTAATCATGAGATCTAATTGTCCCAGAAGGAAAAGAGAAAATGAGGTCACGCACACGTGATTGTGACACAAAGCAGCAGCAGACGTGCGATGAGCCCGATTTAATTTGCTTTTTATTTGATTGACTTTTTTTTGTTGGTTTGCAGGCTCTGCGAGATACTGACGCGTAACGCGATAACCACAAATTTGCAAAGCACTTTGCGAGGAAACGAGGGGAATTAAAGTCTGCGCTCATTCTGGAGGCGTAAACGAGAAAAGCGTGAGGCGATGATGAACGGGGACGGACCAGACTGGGAGAGAAGCATGTGAAGGCACGAAGAGAAATATTCCCAATGAATCGATCAAGTGTTTGGTCTGTAAAACATCGGAAAGTGTTGATAAATGCCCGTCAATACTTCTTAAACCCGAGGCGACGTCTACCAAAATTAGGCCGCGAGACAATATGAGAATCTCATGTCACGATTTCTTTTTCGCGATTCTTATCATCCCGATACTTATCGAAATATTTTTCAAACTTAAAAGTGAAAAACTAAAATTGCACCAAAACAAACCGGAAACAACTTTAACCTTACATTTTGTGATAAAACTTCTTCTTTTTTTTTTTTTTATTGCTTCACAGACACGACACGCGCCTTAAGAATCTTAAATAAGTAATCGTGAGGTCGTCCTGCACAAGTAAAGGATGAATAAAGTGGTGGTAACCTCGAAAAAAGAAAAGTTTTAGATTAATTTAGTGTGAAGTGATTGACGGGTTCAGCTCCCAATCACAGGGTTGCATCTTAATTCATTGTGAATGTTGAGGTAAAAACACCAAAATGTACCAAAGGGGCACATGAAGCCAAAATCTGAAGGCACGTCTGTGTTCATATCTGTGAAACAGCCTCTATAACACGTGTTACATAATCACTCCGTACATGTTTGTTTTTTGGTTCCCTGGAAGGTTTTTGTAGGATTTTTAGGGTGTAGCGCACGAGTCCCACACTTTTTCTTCTGAAGGGCCAAAACTGGATTTTCACCTGTTGTATGTCATTGTTTAGATGCAAAATGTTACTTTTATCCCAAGTTCCCTTCTTTGACCGTCTTCAGATTCTGAAAGTAATTAATATTTACGATCCTTCACAGATGTGTTTTTCCTCGCGCCGCGCTGTGAGCAGCCCTGGTGTCGAGTTCGCCTTTTTGTATCAGGAAATGAATGTGCACAAATGACTAATATCGTAAATTAGAAACTTGTTTATTATTGCGTGTTGCACGGTTGTACATTGCGGTAATGATCACAGCGGTGCTGCTTGTGTGGGCACGTCGCTTGGGAGCTGCTGTTCTGCCGGTCCAGGTTCTTCTCACAACTAATGATTATTTCATAATCGTCTCGTTATTCTCTCCAGTGACGGATCAATCGTTTAGTCTGTGAAAACGTCCCGAAAGAAGAAAAAAAATAAAAAATTCCAAGTGGTGTCGTAAAGACAACCTGATTGCTTTTTTCCGTTTTCCTCCGAGAAGCAGCTACCAAACAACACAAAACAAAATATGAGCTCATTTATTCATTTAATCTATAATGGAGACGGATAGAAATGGTGCCAGGCTGCCAAGTTTGATCGGATTGCCGGTCAACCTCCATTTTTTTTTTTTCCCGCGACGCTTCGTGCCCGGTGGCAGCCGACACTGCGAAGCGAATGCGAGTTTTACAGGGAACCGATCCAGACGCTGCCGGTGTCATTAATCTGCAGCCGTTTCACATTAACTTCATCACAATATGTTAAAGCAAAACTAACTTTTTTTTTCTTTAGCACGGCGGACTGGCAATTAACCGACTAATGATTGCATAATTACATAATCATAATTACAAGTTGGTCGCTTCCCATATTTTTCCTGTGATGAATGCAGAGCGGAGGTATTGCATAATCCTGCACCCTGTGTTTTTTTCATTAAAGGGAAACTCTGTGCCGATCAGTGACAACAATAAAATGTCTCTCTTCCTGCACACAGCAAATGTAAAGCTTTCAGAACGGCACATGTCAGCCTGTTGGTTGAATCCGTCGTCGTGTCGCATCAGCCGACAACGAACCACAAAAGAAATCTGGCATTGTTGTTTTTTTTGTTTTTTTTATGAACATAGCATGTTTTTGCTTCTCGCACACGATATTGAACACTGGCGTCTGACCGATGCTGTCGGGCCCCGCCTGTCTCCTCCTGTCGCCCTGGCAGCGAGCGGCTGTACATGCAGATGGCAGATGTGATGGTGAAGGAGGGCTGGAAAGAGGCCGGTTACGAGTACGTCTGCATCGACGACTGCTGGCCCTCCCACCAGCGCGATGCCCAGGGCCGCCTGCAGGCAGACCCCAAAAGATTCCCGGGGGGCATCAAGAAACTGGCCGACTATGTGAGTAGTAGTTGGAGAGAAAGAGGCGTTGAGACTCTGGGTGTGAAGAATATACTATTATTGCCATAATTCCTCCGTAGACATCAAAGAGAGAAGAGGGGCTTCAGACAGACTTTAGAAAAGTGGGAAATGCTTTCATTTCAGTGACTTCGCTCGCTGGAAGGAGCGCCGCAGATTTAATTCCAGTGGGTGCAGAGTTAAAGATGTAGTATGTAACTTATACACATTAAAAACTAGTTCCAAACATGTTCCAAATCAGAGGGAAAAACGTAAAGCAGGGGTGCGTTTCATGAAGTCGCCTTTGTTCTTTTACGAGGAACAAAGTCGTGATTTTAAAACGCCGCCTCGTCTGTGCAGATTTGTGCCTGAGTCGCATCGGATCGGATCAGACAGCCACCATGATCCCACGCTACCTACGTCTTTTTGATTTGTTTTGATTGAGAGACCCCTAGTGGCAGATAAAATTCATTTAAAGGGACAGTTCGCCTCAATATAAAAAAATGCAGTACATATGTCGTCCTCCTACTTGTAACGCTGTTTTACATCTAGATTGTTTTGGTGTAAGTGCCGTCCTTGTTTGAAAAGAAATGGATTGGATTTCCTCTTCTTTTTTTTTTGACAACACGAGCCATCTCGTTCCATCACACTCGAGAGAAGGCGGACCGGACGTCTCCGCAGCCGATATCTCGGAAAACTGGGCGACTCACACCGACGCAATCTCGACAAATATGTATTTTGATTTTGGACGAAGTGCCCCTTTAACGAATCTGTGCTGCAGTGCGTCAGAGTTCGGAAAATCCTTGACGAATGAAAAAGTTCGGGCCACCCCTGGTTAAATCACTCTCGGAGTAAAAGTGATTACACAGTCAGATTACATATTCATTATACATCCATCTGAGCCGCGCTGCAATTATTTACATAATGAAGCGGGGGAAAGAACCAGATGTGGAAGTCAGGTTCTCAGATTTCATACCGGTAAAAATTCAGCACCTGGAGCCAGGAGGAGAGACGGCGGCATATTTTGTCTTACAGGTAGGAGGATGCTGTCGTTCACCATCTTTGTTAGCAGAGGAGCTGCTGGAGTTTGAGACCGCTGTGACAGGCTGATTCCTACTCCAGGCAGCTAAAAATTTACATTCACCTGGATGTAGATATATTTAGGCCCAGTGAGGCAGAGCCCCGTGTCCTGAAACGGCAGCTTCAGTTTTCTTTTAGCTGCGCAACATCGCCACCTGCTGGTTCAAAACCGCAACCTGCCGAAAGAAACAATGACTTCTTGTGTACTAAGGTCCATTCTAAGGGGCTGAAGCTGGGCATCTACGCAGACGTGGGGACAAAAACCTGCGGCGGATACCCCGGCAGCCTGGGCTACTACGAGACGGACGCTCAGACTTTTGCCGACTGGGACGTGGATCTGCTCAAGTTCGACGGCTGCTACATGGACTGGACCTTGCTGGGAGAGGGTGAGCTTTTAAAAACTGTGATGGAACCGTGTCAGTAGTAGTGGTTGCTACCGGCAACAGGATGTTCATCTGAAATCAGATAAAACTATGTGAACATTTGAACATGGTGACGTTGGTCCTCACATGAGCACCGCTTCACTTAAAGAACATGACTTAGATAAACCTGGAAACATGATGCGGTCACTTTATTTAAGTTTTAAATGACATCTTTATAAATATCCTGAGTTTTTTTTTTTTTTGTTCTCATCTCATTCAGAACTTTTAGAGTTTTTATGTAACGGTCAAATGATTTCCTTTTTCTTTTTCAGGCTACATCAACATGTCAACAGCACTGAACAAAACCGGGAGAAGTATCCTGTACTCCTGTGAGTGGCCTCTGTATGAGTGGCCTCACCAGCAGGTGAGAGACTGGCTGCTTTAAATCAGATATCTAAATAAATTATTGGCATCTGGTTTATTTGGTTAAGGATGCTGCTCAGTGATGACACCATACATCGCGTTTTATTCGACATAAAACGGCGTTTCTCTCCCCGCAGCCCAACTACAAAGCCATCCGCGAGACGTGTAACCACTGGCGCAACTTCGATGACGTGTACGACTCGTGGAGCTCTGTCAAGTCCATCTTGGCCTGGACCGCTTCTCATCAAGACATCATCGCCCCCGCGGCCGGACCCGGGGGCTGGAACGACCCCGATATGGTACTCCGCTCCACTCAGGCTCTTTGTGCACTCTTTGACCTCAAACTAAACATAGAAGAACATCCTTCAAATTAACTTATTTGCATCCTTGCTCAGTCATCTGTCACGCAGCAGCAGATAATCAGAATTCCCTCAATGTTTCTTTAAAATTCTCTTGTATTTACATCAAGTGAAAAAAAAAATTTAGAAGCACTTTAGAGTAAGAAAAGATGTAATTTCTCAGTAGGAGGTTGTTGATGCACTTGCAAACTGTCCGTACGCCTCACTTGCTCCGTTATTTACATGTTTATGACTTTGGTCCGTTTCTCCAGCTCGTCATTGGGAACTTTGGCCTGAGTCACGACCAGCAGGAGTCTCAGATGGCGTTATGGGCCATCATGGCAGCCCCTCTGCTCATGTCTAATGATCTGAGGGACATTTGTCCTCGCTCCAAGGGGCTGCTGCAGAACAGACACATCATTGCCGTCAATCAGGACCCACTGGGCAATCAAGGATACCTCACTGCCAAGGTGGGTGAGACGAGACGTGGACTGACAGCCGTCAGCTTTTCTAGTACATTTAGTTTCTGTGTGGCGGGGCGCTCAAAGTCCAGACGACGAGTCAATCCTGACCCATTCTGAGCCTCTGCTGCATTTTGGATTCATTTGCGTGTTCAGCTTTGGAACTAAAAACCCAGACTTTGTGAAGGAGCAGTTATCACGACAATGAAGAGGGAGTAAGATGCAATTATCAAGTAAATGACACTTTGTCACGGCCAGCCGAATTCTTAATACATTTGTGTTGCACAACCTGTAATACTTAGATTGGAAATGCTTTAAATAACCCCTCAGATTTCATGAAATCTTGTTCTAGCTAATTTGTAATCGCCCACTGAAAATCTATACACATCAACTAGATGAGCTTTGTTCTTACTACAGCACTTTGATGTCAGATTTAAAAGAAATCTTTATTAGAAATGCTTAAGCTGGGCTCACAAAGCACTAATTACATTTCAAAGCATGTAATAATACTGCTTCACATTGCCACAGAATAAATCTCGACTTGTTCTACAGATGGACAGTTTTGAAGTGTGGGAGAAGCATCTGTCGGGGAACCGACTGGCCGTCGCCGTGCTGAACACGCAGGAGATCGGTGGTGCCAGAGGGTTTTTCCTCCGAGCTGCTCCCGGCTGGAAGATCTGTGACCCCCAGTGTAACGTCACACAGATCCTGCCTCAGTATAAGGAACTGGGGCTGCAGAACCCCCATACTAAAATAGTGGCTTCAGTCAACCCTTCAGGCACGGCTCTACTGACCATCACTCCCATCAGCAGTGACTCTTACAAACTGCACTGGCAGGACACGTCTGTCAAACGGAAGCGCACCGTCACTTTGTAATCCTCAGGTCACCTTCAGCTGCGTGAACAGTTTGTCTGAAGCAGAAAAATGTGCACAGCTTTTATAAAATGAGTTAAGTGTTTGATCAGCTTTCATACACCTGCTGCTTATGTCTAATTAAAAATCACTGGAAAATGTTTCTGCACACTTGTGTGAAGCTTCAATTTGCACACGGGACAAATATAGTGAAAGAGATGAAGAAGCAGCCAAACACCAAAGTTCGTTTTAACACATTTATTGAAAATAGTGACAACTGCCTCCAGAAAGCTGGCCCACAGTTTAAAACTGGATGACCTGGCCCTGTAAGAGAACAGATGAGAAACTCAGGTTAAAATGATGCTCAGGCCGAGTTAAAACAGTGACTTTGAATGCATGACTCACTCTCAGTGCTGCAGGAAATGACAAGGGAGTTTATAATCTATGGTGATGAATGTTTGTATTGAAGTCAAATAAAAAGGTTTGTTTTTAACAGTGAGCTCAGCCCGTCTTTTAACATCTTGGTCTGATCAATATTCTTGATGTATACTGCAATTTAGGCTGGTTGAGGGAGGGTTAATGTTAATTACGGCAGCATCCTACCCACTTTGTCCATCCGTCCCATTGTTGCAAAAGAGTCAAAGAGCAGAATCCAGCGTATTGTTATGGAATTACACATTTGTCTTCAGTCCTCTGTGGGACTGTCTGAGTCCATGAGATAATGGCTTAGCAATGGTTCCTGGTTTTGCATTTTAATATGTACTTCCTATAGGAATTGCCAAATTAAGACCCAATTTTTCCATGAAATGTCGTCCTCACTTGACCCCTTTCCTACAATCAATTTAGGAGTAGGATTGAAAGTTTCCCACCTCTTATACTAAATTTTATTAATGTGAGGTTAAAATGAGCGCGAAGGAGGTGATAACATGAGTAAACACTTATATTTTTTATTTTCACTGCACATTTGTAGGCTCATTAGCAGTATTCAACACTAATCAGCAATATCCTCAATACGTTTGACCATTATTCCCCATATTTTTCAACTATGGTGGCCAAATGCTGAAAATCTATGCATTTCATACCAAGCCAAAGGAAATCCTCTGCTATTAAGCTAATTTATTCAAGTTAATGTCAGTCTAGTGCAGTATTTTGAGGCTGAATCAACAATTCCTCATTCAGATAGAGATCTTTCCACAAAACTTAATCCTTCCCTCTGCATCACCAAGTTTCACCATCAACTCCAGCTTTGATACCCACTAATAGAGGTGATGCACATTGTTAAACCAGTGACACTGTAAACTCCCTTATAGACCTCATTTTGCTGATATTTTATCATAATGACAGTTCGGCCTGTACATGAAAAATGTAAAGTTTTCTGGAGCATTTTGCAGCTTCCAAAATGTAATAAACTCAACCCTGCTTTTCCTAATCAGGTGTCAAAAGACAAACCTTTCAAGTAAATTGTGAACATGTGAGATATCCAATTACTTCCTAGTGAATACCGAGTCAGTGTGATAAAACCTTGCCTTCAGTGGTTCATGGATGAGGATTTAGGTAGTGATTTTGTGTGTATTGCATAGATTTGTCAACTTGACTCAAATCAGAAAGCATTAAAACTCTGTATAGTACCCATGGAGACAGTGCACTTTTAATATAAATGTTGTTAACGATGCCTACCTTTCTCTTCTTGTCACCACCCAACTCGAAGTGCTTGCATCTCTTGATGGCCAGCATTCTCTTGGATCTGCAGTTGGGCTCCACACACTCCAGCCTCAACACAATCTTCTTTGTAGTTTTAGCCTTGAAGAGAATACAGCGCACCATTACCTCTGACCTCACATACACACAGGCCTAATGCACGACGGGACAGATGAGACATTACAAGAAAGCTGAGCGTACCTTCTTTCTGAAAATAGGCTTGGTCTGACCACCATACCCGCTCTGCTTTCTGTCGTATCTCCTCTTACCTGCAGAACACAAGTTCAGTTTCATGTCATAAATGCAGCTCTCGCCACAAACATGCCCACACGTGAATTAAAGATAACTCACCCTGGGCATAGAGGGAGTCCTTTCCCTTCTTGTACTGGGTAACTTTGTGGGGCTGGTGCTTCTTGCACTTCTTGCAGTAGGTCCTGCGGGTCTTCGGGACGTTCACCTGGACGAGGAAGAAAAACATTGATCATACGTGCAGAACACCTGGTAGCACATAGCTAAAGCTAAATCACGATCAGTCTTCACGATGACGATGTGCCAACCACTGGATTATCTAGTTTAGAGGGGACCACAACTGCTATTTAGAAGTTTCTATGGCTCAAATTAAAAATAGCCGTTAATGTAGGGAGCTATGTGAGCTCGTGTTTGTCACGTAGCTAACTGTTAGCGCCGCGTTCAGAGTAAAGGTTGCTGGCGTTAGCTAGCCGGCTAACATGTTAGCATTGTAGCTTCAAACGTGAGTTCAATGCGAACCGTGTGTGTAAAACACGTGAAGCAGAAATATACATCTGCGATAAGGCTGTTATTTGTCATTAAATGCATTTTGACTGACATTTAACTTCACCTTCAGACTAAATTAAGGCCGGCTGAGGTGCCCTGCAGCGGCATTTCTACTCAAACACAGCTAGGTTTACTAAAGGTGGATTTAACATCTTAAAATGGACACAAAACGGATAATATTACCATCGTTACTTGAATCAAAGCATTGTTGATATATCAGAGTTAACTACACGCAGGAATGATTGTTTAATCGGCGAGATTAAGTTAGATTCTGTGAAATGTATCCGTGAGAATTATTTCATACCATGGCTGCGCCCCGATGCAGAGGAAAAGAGGAAGGCACAGACCGGAAGACGTCCCTAATGTAGAGCTCCGCAGCGCCCCGGCGGCACAGCGCGCCCCCTAGCGACGGGAGACAAAACTACAACACACAAAACAGCTTAAATTGTGGGTGAATGCAGGGAGGGAGGCATGTAGGCTTTGTTAAACTCACTGTGCAGACTTTATAGTGCATGTAGAGGAAATTAGTCACAAAGTTTGCTCATCTATTGTCACTAAAAAAAAAACCTCAAATTTAGCAGAAGACTAAGTAACAAACCCCCTGAAATAGCAGCGTTGACAGTTTAACATGCAGTGCACAGACCCGGCCCTGGTGTTAATGTTCAACCTGCTTCCACTTATCAACCAAAACTGTCCAGAGGGCTGATATGAAAATGAGCAGGAAGAAAAAGGGGAAGTAAGCGGAGTCGATTCCTCTCTGTGGGTGGGTTTAAGTTTCTTGCATCACAGACTGACACACATTCTATGGAAGGCGAGCGACTGAGGCAAAGGTTCATGTGCCACCGCTTCAAGCCTCCACAGCATCACGGTGGTCTTGACTGATGCTTGACATTTTTTGGGCGTCTGGGTGAGTGTCAACGTTTGTAGGCTGTAGGCTGTAATATATTATAGGCAGTATTTAAATCAAGCTGTATGAATGCATTTCACGGACAAAGTAGTAGTGAGTGTTATGTTGAGTCGTGCATGTACTGAACTGAAACCTGCGTTTTTTGTTTTTTTGTTTTTTTTTTAAGTTTGTATGCAAATTTGAAATGAAGTGTGAACTCCCTGCACAAAAAAAAAAAAAAAAAAAAATACAAAAAAAAAAAAAAACCTGGCGCTT
>OMLP01014403.1:18873-52211 GCA_900302685.1 Spondyliosoma cantharus
TAAACCCCCACAAAAAAAAAAAAAAAAAAAAAACTACAAATACAAGTCAAATCCTGGTGACTTTATCTGCTAAAATGCAAAGTTTGGTTGACTTTGTTGTGTTCTGCTTGCGCTTTTGTATTTTAACCCATCGTGCAGCCCCACAGTGGTTTTGATGTGCGGTGGGGTTATAATCTGATAGCTTCTCGTGGTATCCTTTATTATCTGCACATCACAAACGTTGTCAGCGTGCGAACCGTGTGAGCACTTTGATGCAGACGTCTCCCTGAGGAAGTGGGGGATCATGCTACGTGCGAAAAAAGTCCACCTCAATGTTCAATCGATTTGAATTAGCAGCTCTTCCATCAGCATCTTAGTCGCTCTCTCTCTCTCTCTCTCTCTCTCTCTCTCTCGCTCACGCACGCACACAGACACACGCACGCTTTCTTGACCTCTTATCTGTCAGGAAACGCCAGGAAAAAAAGAGCATCTCGACAGGTTCCTGTTCAGTCAAGTCCTTCACGACAGGGTTATGTTTGCTGTGTCATACATAGCGAAAGTCATGCAACAGACGAAACGCACGAGCTCTATCCTGATGCACGCGCTCATTAGTGGTTAAAACTTCTTAGATTTCATTTTTTTTTTTTTTAAAAAAAACATGTTGCGCTGCCTTGCAAGGGTCAGAAATGGTGACAACATATTCAAATATATTCCATCTTCTGATTCTGTGAGTTTAAAAGGGCAATTTTTTTTTAAAAAAAAGTTGCTCTCTTCTTCTTAAACTTCTTAGAAAAACAGACTAGACTGTAAAGATATAGAATACAGAGTTTCACAATCCAGGAACAAAACAGCAGCTGTGAGAATAAGACTTAGAAAGTGAGAAAAACAACTCTGCAAGGTGTCAGAGTGCTGCTGCGCCCTGCAGAGACACCAGAGGCCAAATTCTGCAGGACTCGTACCGGCGTTGCGCGGGATCGCAGGTGAGTTTGAGAGGATTGTCTGCACGTGAGAGCGAGATAATGTCAGGTAGAAGAGCTGCAGGGGCCGCTGGGTTTCTTCTCCCTTCATATTGCAGTGCAACACTGATGCAACTTCCCTATGAGTTCGTCTGTGTCAGCCACCGTGAGTCAACTCCCTTCAAAAAAAATACCCCCCCCCCCCCAAAAAAAAAAAAGTCTCTTTTGGCAGCCATGACACAGTGAAACACGGACGGTGCAGCTTCACGGTACGTCGGTCTTTTTTGTGGTGGACAGCAAGCAGTCAGGACTTTATTGACCTCTGCTCAACTTAGTGATGTGAGAAAAGATTTGGTGGCGACGAATGAGGAATGAATAAACAACGTTTCACGGAATAGGGAACAATGCTGTCCGCTCATGACAGCACAAACAAAAAAAAATAACACAACACAATAGGTGTATATAGCCTGGTGTGTAGAAATGTCTCTCACTCCTGGTTAGCGAGGGAGTGAGAGAAGCTTCTGGTGGCGTTACAGTTGAGATGATAGAAGGAAGTGCTCGCAGGCCGAAAATAGGCTGAGCTGAAGTGCAAACGCATCTGACGGAGACTTGACAGGCAATGAGCGGCTCAGCTGTGTGACGAGGGTGAGTTAAAGCATCCGACGGTAAATAAGACGCCTCGGCTTCCTACCTCCCGTCGCTGCGTGCTTTTGTTGTGTTTTAGAGATTAATATGTGGTTTTCAGACGTCAACGCGGAGGATCAGCAGCTGGGAAGCACTTCTGCGGTTACTGCTTTAAGGGTAAAAGTGTTAGGTTCAAGTTAGAGAATGTAACTAAGTACATTTACTCAAGTAAACCTTTTAGATACTTGTGCTTTACTTGACTATTTCCATCTTCTGCAACTTTAAACGTCCACTTTACTACATTTTGGAGGCAAATATTGTACTTCTTACTCCACTGCATCTACTTTAGTTAACTAACTTTAGTTACTAGTTACTTTTGGCGATTACATCGCATTTTTAGAGTAATCTGTTTTCTTGGCAATCAGATTTAAAAGACGCAGATTCAGATAATCAGAAAAAAAAATATGTAAACAGTCCATACATACACCTACATATATTCTTTACTTTTATTTGTACGATTGATATTTAAGTAGTTTTAATAGTGGTAACAACAGGATGGATAGTGTTGTGAAAAGTACCCAAAACTCATGCTTGAGTAAAAGTAAAGATACTCAAGTAAGAATGAAAGTCACCAAGATGAGCAGTACTCGAGTAACAGTCGTAACGTGTCTGCTATTAAATGTAACTAAGTATAGAAAGTAATCTTCTTCCTGCACTGCCAGTTAATTCTACATAAAAACCTCCACCTTCTGTCTATAATGATTCATATCTCATATTACTGATGTTATAACGTATTTACTGTGTGTATATCTACAGTTTTAGGAGTGAGGGCGTATTTCTGTACACATTATTCTCATCCCTTCAGTGGATATTAGTGTTAATTTGCTCCGCTCCACTGTCATCCAGTTATTGTGTCAGTAGGGGCTTTGTCTTGATTTGTCAGTTCAGCATTGGTGCTGAGCAATGGCGCAAAAAAAACCAACACAATAAACTGTCAAAAACTAAAAATAAAGGAGGGCTTTCGCAGGCAAAATGTGATTATGAATGTGTGTGAGGGAGAATAGTGGCCTCGTGACGCTGAGATTGTTGGAGTTTGCCAGTAGTAGATGTAGTTTGTATACGTGCCAAGGGCCCAAGAACACACACTTACACGTGTCACGTGAACTAGGTTATTGTATTAATAATCAGGTCGCTGCATCCTACAAATAGCATTTAAAAACAGGTTTAAAAAAAGCAGGTGCGATGTGTAACAGCAAAGTCAAAGGCCGAAAAAAAGAAAGCGACCGACTTCGTGTCACCCGACGATGCAGCTTCTCGCTTCCAAACCGTCACGTCAGGGAGACGCAGCTAAAGGAGAGTTGGTGGACACGCTCGTCCGACCCGACGGAGGCGACGTGGCGGTGACGAGGATAGCTGAGGGGAACAGATGTGCCACAGGAAGTGGGGAAGGGGGATTTTGGAAACAGAGGATGTTGCTGGCAGTAAAAGCAGGGCTCATGCAAACTACAGCTTAATCACACGCTGATATGCGCTGCCTCGCTCTTAATCTCTCTTCCCAGATCTGAACTCTCACTGGCGATAGCGCCAACCGCTCTGACTCTATGAATTGAAACTGTGAAATTCTCTGAGAATACGCTCTTCAAAGGAAGTCAAAAACGCTGAATACTAATTGCGTGCAACAGGCCGCCTTGTCCTCATCGCTAAGCTCAGCACAGTGGTCTTGGGTGAGACTGTCACAGCTCTGGGCGAAGCGATGACCGCCCGGGTCGAGGTGTGAACGTGCTGTTTGATGAAACGGCCTGTTTCTGCCACTACTAAGCGTTCATTTATTCCCTTGTTTCCACGTAGATTAATCCTGGCTGAATCATGTCAGACAGCATACTGGAAGAAATCTTCATTAAGCGATCCCAGCAGAAGAAGAAGACCTCCCCTCTGAACTACAAGGAGAGATGGTTCGTGCTCACCCAGGAAAAGATAGCCTACTACGATTACGATCCTGACAAAGGGGTACGTAGGTTTTGTCTCGGATCAACGTTGGCTGGCAACCTTAAGAGAAGCGTGCAGCCGTACTTGTCTGAAGTTACCTGACTGTTTCCCCATCTGTTAAGCAGAAGCGAAAAGGTCTGAGAGGATCGGTCGACCTCGAGAAGATCAAGTGTGTTGAGACGGTGCAGCCGGAGCCCAACGCCCCGCAGGAGCGCTTGTTTGCGTTCCAGGTAAACAGTTTTGTCAGTGTACACGTCTAAAAGAGAAGCTCAACAACAAACCTTGAAAAACAACGTGTTCCACTTCAGCCACCGTGTGCTCTTACTGGTCCAGAAACATGATCTTGTGTGCTGCTTTTTCATTTTGGAGATGGAGACGCATTCTCCTGTGTGAGAATGTCACTCACTGCAGTTCTTATAATGAAGCGTGGAAGGATATTTCTTGTGTCCAGTCAAAAAAAACAGGTAGAAGCTGCAAGAAGTAACACACAGGAGTGTCCCGCTCGGCAGACAAAAATCTGTTCAGTCCTCCGATAGTTGATAATGTGAAAGTCCATTGTTAAGAAGTGAAACCGTCTCTCACGCTCAGATGTACCGGGGACTTTCAGTGATTGTGCAGGTGTTGCATTTGCACACGTGTTAACTCAGACGACAAGGTAGCCTGGACAATGTGTCCGTCTGGCACTTTACACACAAGTAACAACGTTTAATGCAGCTTAACAGCTTTTGTCGCGCTTATTGCAGAATCGCATCGCTCAGCTAGTTACTTGGTAAAATATTTTTGGAGCTTCGCAGCAAAACAGCATCTCTGCCTTCTCCTAAACAACTGAAGAAGACGGGAAGTTGTTCTCTGGAAGGCCCTTCATCCCAAATTGATTTGACGTGTGTTCAGGATGTGGCGCGGCTAACACTTTTAGCTTAGCGGCTGCTGTGAAGATTAGCTTTAAAAAAAAGGATATAGGGGCTTCCAGAGACTGATTATGCCGGACAAGCTGTGTGGAGCAACTAACATTTTTAAACAAGTCAGCTTCTACTTTGCTGTGAAGCTCCAGAAATGTTTTTAGTCGCGGTAAAACTTCAGCCGAGTCTGCGGTGTCGTCGGGGTGAGTAGAAAATACATCGTCGTTTTTGGGTGAACAGTTCCTTTAACAAATCGAAAAAAGCAACTCATCTGTATTCGCTTTTCCGTTTTTGCCACAGATCATTTATGACGAGGGGCCACTGTACATCTTCGCAAAGAGCGAAGACATCCGCAATCAGTGGATAAAGAAGCTGAAAGAAAGTTAGTATATACGTGCAAATATTCATAAACGTATCTGGTGTTTGTGTGTCTTGTCCTTCACAGTATCTCAGTGTGCCATATTAGATCATCGTCCGCTGCCTGCCCGCCCAACAGGAGAGCTGGGAGCATATGCAAATGAAAGTGTTGATATAATGGAAATGTCCTCTGTGTGTGCGTGTGTGTGTGTGTATGTGTATGTGTGTGTGTGTGTCCTCCGTACTTGTGCACAGTGGTTCGCTTCAACAAGGATCTCTTGCAGAAGTACCATCCTTGTTACTGGATGGATGGGGTGTGGCTGTGCTGCCAGCAGGAAGTCAAACAGGCCATGGGTTGCAAAGTGCTGGATAATAAAAACGGTGAGAACAAGACTCCCTTTGGTCTGAAATCGGAAACAATCAACAGCCAGCGCTCAGCCTGCGACTAAATATTTCCATTTATATACTAACAGGCTTTACATCTAAACCATCAACGCGAAGGCAATCCAGGAAACCTCTCCCTCCCACCCCAACAGAGGTACATATACAGGCCTTTTAGAACAACATTCACAGATTACAGATCTGTTTTAATAAAACAAATCCACAAACTTGTTCTATTTCAGGAGAAGCCTGTTCGGCCTTTACCTCCACAGCCACCTGAGCTGGCAGCTCCCTCTGTAGGCATGACTGTTATAGCAGAGTATCCTTACACACCGATGACGCCTCAAGACCTGGAGCTGAGGAAGGACGAAGAGTACACCATCCTGGAGATGTCCGATGCCAACTGGTGGAGAGCCAGAGACAAATACGGGTGCGATGACTCATTTTGGATGTCTGCACTTAATCTTATGACTCTCTGGTGTACATGAGGAAAACGTCTGAAGTAAAATGCTTGCAAAAGGGCAAATTACCTGTGAATGAAAGGTGCTTGAAGAGGAGGAGTAAGCTCACTCGGTCGAAAATAGTTTAAATACTTCAATTTTATTCATACAGCCCAGCGTCACAGTCACATTGCCCCAATGGGCTTTACAATCTGGACTCTTGACAACATCTACTGTCCTATGACCCTCGATTTCAGTAAGGAAACAAAAAACAAGCAGTAGAAGAAACCTCAGGCCACAGGGGCCGAGAGACACGCAATAATTCAATTCAGTTCAAAGTGTTTAATGTCATATGCACAGTAAAGAAACATGTTCTCAATTATGCAATACAATTCTTCCTTTGCTGTACACAGAATGCCAACAATGTGATAAAGAAATATATAAAACCGAAGTATACAATATACAAAGTAAAGCACTTTTGAAGCACTTTTACACATGTATAATAATAAAACAGTCGGGACAGTTATGAGGTAGATTAAACTCCCGTCTGAAAGAGTTCTGGTGGTTTTGGACTCAACACTTCGGTACCTCCGGCCTGAGGGCAGAAGTGTGAACAGTCCGTGCCGGTGGTGGGTGGGGTCTTTGAGGGTGGAGGCAGCTCTCCTGTGGACTCTGCGGTGGTAGATGATCTCACATTTACACAACAGAAAAACACAATTAAGCCGGCTGAGGCGTCGCCAAGTGGTGCCCAAGCCGCACAACTTCCTCTCCGCTATGGTGGCCTAGATGAGGACAAGGACAATTGGCGAAAAAAAGACAAACATCAGAATGTTTAAAAATAAGTACAGATGTAAGAAGATTGTGAAACAGAAGAAGTTTAATTGTATGTCTGCATGTAGAGACAAATAATAAATACGATGTGTGTTGTTTTCTTTCGCAGGGCGGAAGGATATATACCTAGTAATTATGTTGTGGAAGCAGAAAATGGGCTAGAAAGATTTGAGTGAGTATGGGCACTATTGCTACAACTATCTTTAAGTTAGCAGGTCAATACTTAAAGAGAAAGTTCCTTGTCTGTACATGAAGAAGCACTATGTACTGATACATCCACGTCTATTTTTGCAGCTGGTATTGTAAGAATATGAACCGGAGCCAGGCAGAAAAGCTGTTAAAGACTGAGGTAAAATCAACACAATTTATTTGTGTTTTAATACGATTTAACTGGGCTAAATTTGATTTGAAACGTTTGAAATATACACGTCTTTGTTGTTTTCCCCAGAACAAAGACGGAGGCTTCTTGGTACGGGACTCGAGCAAGGCCGGGAAGTACACCGTGTCTTTGTTCACGAAGAGCGGCGCGTGAGTAAGCTCTGTGGTGTTAAACGCTGCTGCACGCTGCGCCATTTGTGTGGCTGCTGTATCCACTGCAGCTCCGGCCATGTGTGAACGTATCAAAAGAAGAACTGTTTGTAATGAAAGCGGAAACAGTGGGCCCACAGAGGGGACAGAGATGTAAATTATTCATGCAAATCCTGGACTAATCTCCCCTGCAGAACTTATCCACCGCAGGGGCTGTAAGACTGCGCCGCATTATGGATAGCTGAGAAGATATTAGTCACTCATGCATACGCGATAGGTTCCTGTGTCGATGAAAACCTGTTGACTAAATCTGCTTCAAGTCGCTCTCACTGTTCCTCTCCTCAGGGAACCAGGTGGAAGCTGCAGACATTATAACATCTGCACCACCCCGTCGGGACAGTTTTACCTGGCGGAGAAGCACAATTTCAGCTCCATCCCAGAGCTCATCAACTACCACCAGCACAACGCAGCAGGTTAACGCAGTGGCACGATGTCGAAAACAGAAACAGTCAGAGTCTATTAATCAAAAGTGTCTTCACAAGTAGATGTTTTTTGTTGTCTCCATCACTAGGCATGGTTAGCAGGCTGAAATACATCGTCACCAACCGGGCGCGGCCTCCGTCAACAGCAGGACTCGGCTATGGTACGAGTCAGAATTACTCTTGTTCATTTGATGTTTGGTGTCTAACCTAAAGTGACTGATGAGACAAATTACTGTGTGCAATTTATGAACCACCAATAGAGCGGTGGAGGGACGACGTGTGTTTGTTGGCCAACCCGGAAGTTAGCATCGCCCTGGTTCCCTCGACAGTTCATAGCTGAACACCACTTTTGTCATTTTTTTTTAAGCGTAAATGAAATCGCTAGAAGTAAAAATCCAACGTTAGGCTATAAACAGACGACACTGCGGTGTATGACTTGAATATCACCACCACCAAATGTCTTACTGCACAATTATTATACAAGTTTGCTATAAATTGTTCAATCTACAGGTTGTGAAGTTAGACGTAGAATAGTTTGTAACTAAAGTCTGGACTGAGACGTGTCCTTGTCTCATTTAGCCACTTGTTAGAACCGCCATGTTTAAGACAGGTGAGCGCTTTATAATCAAACTGTGGGACATTTAATGATGAATTGATTTTTAGACGAGAGAACCAGAATTGCAGAAATGCTAACCGATTTCCAGGTTTTAGGACTCATCACTATGCCGATATATTATCTGATATCACTATACGAACATTGAACGTATTAAAATATTGACGAAGCTGCTGCAAGTGATATTTTCTCATACAAATAAGTGTTAAACAGTTCTGTATTCCAACACTTATCACTGTCTTGGTCAGTCTCCTGCCCTGCTCATGCAGTTAAAGAGAAAATTTGGTATCCCTGCTCACTTTATCCAATCAGGACAGAGAATCCCATAAAGAAGCGGTCCTGTCTGCTTGTGAACGTGCAGAAAGTAGGATCCTCCTGTCTGCTGCTGTATGTCTGGCAATGGACAGGAAGTCGGCTAAAACAAGCTGATTTAAATGTCCCAAAAGCACATTCATTATGATGTCCGAGCAAAGCAGGCGGCTCTCTTAGTTTAGCATTAAGATATTAAGGGGAAACAGTTGGCTAACGTGTTAAATATAACACAAGGAACTTTGAACTGGTTATGCAACAGTCTCAATTTTATACTGATGCTTCTGCATGACCTACAAAAGCAAACAAAAAAAAATCTATATTTATACTTTATTATTCTTAACGCCTGTCAAATTTGAACTGTTTTTAAGGGGAAGTGCTGAGAATGACGTGAGCATGACTTTTTAAAATAAACGGAAGCTCGAGCCAGATCGAGATCTTTACAGCAGCAGGCGGTGGTGCTCGTGCCACTTTTGTCCACAGGGGCCGCCAGAACCAACAAAAAAACAAATTAAAGTTCCTTGTAGCAGCTTAGGTCAGTGATCTTTAGACGTGCTGGACCTTTGGACACAGTTCAGCTAGCTGATTACCTTGTTTCCAGTCCTTATGCCAAACCAAACAGCTGGTGGTCTTCGTCGCATATACATGATAGTGGCATCAGTCTTCTCAATTGTCAGAAAGAAAGTATAAACGTGCCTCCTCACACTCTCCTGTTCTCTCCAGGTGTTTGGGAGATCGACCCCCGTCACCTCACCTTCATCAAGGAGCTGGGCACCGGCCAGTTCGGAGTGGTGAAGTACGGAAAGTGGCAGGGCCAGCATGACGTGGCCATTAAGATGATTAAAGAGGGCTCCATGTCTGAAGACGATTTCATCGAAGAAGCCAAAATCATGATGTAAGCGAAACAAAATGAGTCTGAATTCAGCCTCATATGGTGATATGTAGTGGGAAACGGACTGTTGCTTCTATATCTCATGACTTCCGTCTCCTTTCTGCTCAAACCAGGAAGCTTCGCCACGAGAACCTGGTCCAGCTGTACGGCGTGTGCACCAAACAAAGGCCCATTTATATAGTGACCGAGTTCCTTTCCAATGGCTGCCTGCTGACGTACCTCAGGGAGGGCCTGAAGCAGCACCCGACCCCCGTCCAGCTCCTAGAGATGTGTAAAGACGTCTCTGAAGGCATGGCCTACCTTGAGGCGCAGCAGTACATCCACAGAGACCTGGTGAGAGACGCAGTGCCAACACACACCACAGTACATTTCTTGATCCCCGTATCTTGTCATGGTTAACATACCGGGATTTGTTATTCAAGGATAACAACGAATGTTTAATGATTACACCTAAATCCAGAGAGTTGTTTGGTTTGTCTTCAGGCTGCCAGGAACTGTTTAGTAGACGGCAACGGCACCTGCAAAGTGACTGACTTTGGACTTTCGAGGTAAAATTCTTCACATGCCTTTACGAAAATCAGTGTGTTAGCTCCCGCTTCACCAAATACAACTGTACAACTGTACTACAAACAGACCTGGGGAGTAAAGGAACACGTGTAACGGCATGTTAAAGGTGCAGAAAAGAATATGTAGTTAGATTACAGGTGCGTTAACTAAAGAAGGGGATTAGAACAACATTATCATTTTAAAATAAAGAATTGAATAGCAGTCTGTTACCATGTGCACACACAACATAACTAATGATTATCCGATAAAGTTATAATGATACAACGCTCGCTGGGGCCAAACTTCTGAACTTTTATTTATTGTGTTATTTGTCCTTTTCTGAGTTATTAATAAACGATCTGAACACTGCTTTCCGCTGCCGTAGGTATGTCTTAGATGACGAGTACACAAGCTCAGCAGGTTCCAAGTTTCCTGTGCGCTGGTCGCCCCCTGAGGTTCTCCTCTACTGCAAGTTCAGCAGCAAGTCGGACATATGGGCATACGGTGAGTGAGCACAGCGGCCGAGCATGTTTTTTTCAAATTCCCAACTGCATTTCTGATCTGTTACAAGTCTAACCTTTGATTCCACATCTGTATTAAAGCATCATCCGTATGTTTTATATCATTAACCGATTCTTTATATACTCAGGGGTTCTTATGTGGGAGGTGTACACGTTGGGTCGGCTTCCGTACGAACGCCTTAACAACACGGAAATAGTGGAGCAGGTGTCCAGGGGCCTGCGCCTCTACCGCCCCCAGCTGGCCAACGACAAGGTCTACAGCATTATGACGAGCTGTTGGTTTGATGTAAGTGAATTTCGGATGGTGTTGTGTGGACCCGTGTGAATGTTTTTTTTCTGCTCACCGACCTCAAAACCTCACTTTATTTCTGTTTTCAGAAAGCAGACGAGCGACCCACCTTTGAGCAGCTGGCAGTGACTGTTCAGGATGTGCTATACGACCTCCAGTAGAGCTCAAGATATTACACACAGACATGAACACAGAAACAGTCCACTCTGATCTCTACTGATACCAGGAAAGCCGCAGTGACACTGAGGTCCTCTGTAATGTGAATACGTGTACTGTAAATGTCACTGTAATTCATCCATTAGAAAGCCTTTTTAATCACATTATTGGAAGTACAGTCCTGCAGCCTAGAATTTAAAATGTGTATATTTTATTGAAGGTAATTGGATTATCTGTCTTTATTTTATTGTGCGTGTTGTTTTGTGTGCGATCATTGTGAAATGTAGACACCTTTTGCATGTGGAAACGAGCTTTGTGAAAAGGTATGTGTTGCACAAATAAAAGCCAAGTATAACAGGCTTGGAAGTGACTGAAACATTATATAAAATGAAAATAACATCTGATAGAGCTGTTGTTTTCACATTATAATAATATATTAACTGTTGTTGATGTAGAAATATCATTGTATACATAGTCCATAGTAGTAGCTTCATTTGTTCAATTAAAGAATCAACTATTTTTTTTTGATAAACTTTATTTCGAACAGTTTACAGAAACAGAGGAACAGAATTGAAAAACTTAATGAAAAGCAAAGTCGAACAGAAGAAGCAAGAAAAATAGAATCAAAACACCAAAATGAAAATAAAAATGTGACTTCATGACAATAAATCAATTTAAAAAATCTTAAAACAGTCATTGTTTTGATGGCTTTATTTTGTTTTGCAGAAAACATTCACATGAATATTTCCATGTCTTTCATTAATGCAAAGAATTTAGGGGGGGGGGATTAATACGGAAAAATGCACATTGCCGCTGTAATCATAACAAGCAAATCAAATATTTCTACAGATGAAAGCAAAATTTGAGAAAATGTTAACAATTAATATAAACATCTTTCCACAGCTCATATAGGTTTCAGGCTGTAATAGAAAGAATTTCAATGTATGTAATATTTTTAAGATAATTTTTTTTCACTGAATCTATCATTTTCAATATGGCTGTTTTTTAAATTCTTTATTGAACAATTTAATTGCAAACAACAAGGCACATCAACCGAGGTGTTAACAGGAGAAAACACACAAAAAAAAAAGAAAAGAAAAATACAGACAACACAAAACAAAACCATATAATTAAATATTAAAACTGGCAAATTAATAAAAAATGTTATACAAACTTAAATCCATAAATAGATGTAGTAGATGTTCCTCATATGAATTAATGGTTGCAACATTCAGGCTGATGTATGACGGTGTGTGTCGTCAGTAAAAACGCGCTCTGTGATTGGTCGGGCTACTTCCTATTTCCTGTCATCCATCCATACCGCACGTGAAGGTCAGCAATAGAGCCGTCAGGCTTTCAGAATTAGAAAAATATTGCTCTTTTGACCTCGTTTTAGCGAAATATGGACGGCCAGGGAGCGACAGCTGACCCTCAGCTTCAGCAGTTCATCGAGGTCGAGACTCAAAAACAAAGATTTCAGCAGCTGGTGCATCAAATGACGGAGGTCTGCTGGGTAAGTGCAGATTTAAGCTAGCTGTGGAGCTCTGCAGTATGCTTTTTATGTAGAAGCGACCAAAAAAAGCTGCATATTCTTGTTTTACATGCTGTGTTAAAAATAACAATGTACAGATTTAAACATTTAGCTCCGTGTCCGAACTGTTAGCAACTGGACTCAGTGTGGATTTGGTCACATAACGTTCCTGAGGCAAAAATGGCAAACATCTTTTTTTTTTTTTTTTTTTACCAGCAGCAGGTTGTATTCTCAGTTGTCTTTGTGATCCTACAGACGTCCTCTCTCTGTCTGGAACACTTAAATGTTTGCGGAACCATTGTTAAAGTCCAATATTTCCCTGGACTGCAAAGGCCGCTACACCGACCTGCTGTAGCTAGGTAACGTAACGTTAGCGCTGCGGACAAGAAGAGCAAAGCAGCAGTGTGGAGAAATGGGATTTAAATGTTGGTTTCGTCCATGTCAAACATTTTATTGCACTATACTGAAAGTAGACCTCTGTGAGATGACGACAATACCTCTGAGGTGGCAGCCTGCTGCTATAAAACTGTTATAAAGTCAGGTTTTGACTTCCCTCTCTAATGTTGGCCGTTGTTACCTGATGACGACATAACTTAGAGTGCTGAGGTCACGGCTGGGGCAAGGCCACGCGCAACTGACGTATAACCCCCACCATGACGTTATTTCATAGTGTAAACATGTAAATAGTTTAATATGTTTGTTTGATGCTTTGAAATCTAATTAATAACACTGTCACTAATGTTAGTTTGGTCAGGAAGCATGAAGCCTGTTTCCACTGGTTAGGAAATTATGAGATGAAAGGTTTGAAGGTCGAACCTATGCGATATAAAAAAGTTAAACACAATATGTTAAAATTGTGAGATAGACAGTTTAAACTACACGATTAAAAAAAGCTAATTTAAATGTCAAAATTATGAGATAAAGGCTTTTGACTGTTTTATCTCGCAATTTTGACTTTATATCTCACAGTTTTTACTTTTTCTCTCGCAATTTTGTCATTTTTTTCTTCTCTCACGATTTTTACTTTTTTTCCTCTCACAATTTTGAACTACGAAATATAAAAAGTCAGTGAACTAAATGTCAAAATTGTGAGAGAAGAAAAAATGACAAAGTTGTGAGATTTAAAAAAGGCAGAAGGTGAGAAAAAAAAGGCAAAATTGTGAGGAGAATGCATTTTCAGATGGAAAAATTAAAAAGTTTTAAAACATCTCTGTAATGCAAATCAAGCACTTGTTGTCCACCCTGAAGTGTCTGTGCTAGATGTGGTGCACTACTTGTATAATCCGTTGCGGTTCCCCTAAATTGTTCTGTTTTTGTCTTCAGGAGAAATGTATGGACAAACCCGGGCCAAAGCTGGACTCAAGGACAGAAATGTGCTTCGTTAACTGTGTGGAGCGATTTATCGACACCAGCCAATTCATCCTGAACAGACTGGAACAGACTCAGAGGAGCAGGGGTTCATTCTCTGAGACCATGTCAGACTGAAAACTAACACTGAAATAACTGATGAGACACATGCACTCAGCCCCGGGTCTGTGAGGAAGCTGTTCGGTCCTGACAGCTGACTGTATGTTGCTGAACAGTCCCTTCAACTGGAAGAACGAACATCATTAAGTGTTACTTTTGATACAAGTGCCTGAGATTAACACCATGTATGGACTCATGCAAAAAGTCTAAGGTTTTATTCGTCCTCCACTTATCAGGTTATGAGTGTTGCAAAGATGTCGTTTGAAGCAACTTTATGTTGGTTTTGTTTGTCAAGTCATGAAAGTCTAGTCAGTTCAGTGTTCAGACTGATCTCGAAAGTGTTCACATCCACTGCTGTGAGTAACGGGCAAAGTGCGGGAGGCTGCAGTGAGATGGAGGCACCTGAGATGTTCAGCTTGACGGCGAAAGAAGCCTTCGACGCTACACTCTGCTGTAATTTAAGAGAACTAACAATGTTTTGACAGAAGAGACACAAGGTTCTGGACTGTACATATGCAATAAACAAAATGCCAAATAAGTCTGCTGAAAAAGTAATGTTTTAATCGGCGTTATAAAACTGACAAAAAGTCACAGATACATCCGAGACACGTTACAGGTTTTGGCACGTGAATTATTTTATACGGGAAAAGAACATTCTTTGGTGCAGTTGATATATAGCGCTGAGGTATTACAGAAACAGGAATTATGAAAACTGGTTCTTCAACAACAGATGATTGAAATGTATTCAAAGCGATCACACACTATCTTTAAAGGTGCAATGTGTAAAATCTTAGTTGCAAGCATTCAAAAAAAAAAAAAAATGTAAAAATCATGAACAGAATATGAAGAATCCTCAGTTTTGACATCATGATGTCTATGTATTGTGCAGCAGATATATCTACTGAAGATAGCATGCTAACAAGCTAGCAACAGCCCATTACAGTGATCCATTCCTGTGCTAGCGGTGTAAACACCAACGCTCCTCGGAGTTCACAGTCTGGACAGCTAGATGCACGGCTAATCGAGCTAACACGGAGCTACAGTTAGCGGTTGCTCTGGTGATATGCTGCCCCGTTTGTTTTGAGCATGATTTCAACAGGTGGCCAATTCTAACATTTGGCACCTTTTAACACTGGCTGTAAAGTTTTAAATTTGTATAATATATAAGGTTAAAAAGTGCAAAACTATACGGTTATTTTCAGCAACAGAAGGCCCCACCTTAATATGTTCCACGTTAAATTACATTTTTTGTACACAGCAGTGCAGCTGACATTCACATTGGTATAAATATTACTGTAGATCATTGTTCTGGGCAGCAACGCATTCATTTTCATTGTCTATTAATCTGTTAATTATTTCTCGATTAATTGTTTGGTCTATAAAAATGTCAGAAAATGTTGATCAGTGTCTCCCAAAGCCCAAGATGACGTCCTCAAATGTCTTCCTTAATTATCAAGACAGAAATATTTTCACTTTACTGTCAAAGAGCAAAGAAATCAGAAAAGAACTACATTTAAGAAGCTGGAATCATAGTCTTCTGACTTTTGTTTTCTTAAACAATAAACTCAATCATTAAAAAAGGTTATGAAAATACAACATTGATTAATCACTGCAGTTCAAATTCTGGCCTGTATTGTTTTTGGACCAAAGCAAAAACATATGGATGTAACATCATGTACAAACCAGGAATGTACCATTTCATAAACTCCAGTGTGCTGATAAGAACATTGTTCTCACTTTAGGCAACTCCAGTGCAAAATGTATTGTGTAAGAGAGACTTGATATTTTAGTAAAGCTCTGATGTGCGTTAAAGACTTTCGGTCCTCTTTAAGGCGCTCTCTGGTGCGTACCCCAGCCCCCGTTCGAGCTTCCTTCTCTGGGTAGCTTCGTCTCATCCTGTGCTTGCACTTCCTGGCTGGGAAGAGCCACGTAAGGCTGCTGCCTCCATGGAAAGCCCTGAGGACCCTTCCTCAGGTAGAGTGGAAGGGAATCACAGCTGAATGTGATGTCCTTGAAGGCATGGAGGAGGAAGATCCCCAGAATGATGGTGAGGAACCCGCTAATTGTTCCCACTATTCCATCAGTGGTCATACTCAACCATTCCTTGAAGAGGATGGCTGAGCAGGCCATGACCGAGGTGGTGAAGAAGACGTAGTAGATGGGAGTGACTATGGAGGTGTTAAAGATGTCGAGGGCTTTGTTCAGGTAGCTGATTTGAACGCTGACGCAAATTATCAGGCAGACGACTAACGACCAGAAGAGGGGTTCCTTCAGCACTGCTGTACCGGCAAACAGCTGCTTAATGCCAATGCCCAGGCCCTTGACACAAGACACAGAGAGGGAGCCAATCACAGAGCAGATCAGGATGTAGACCAGCACATTCTTCTGTCCAAACCGCGGAGCCACAGCAAAGATAAGAACCAGGCTGCTCCCCACAACGCACACAGCAAACACAATGAAACCTAGCGGGAGCATTCGAGAGGGAGTTAGTACCCTGAGAAAAAAATACATCCAGCCCTTTTCACAACACTGTTAATCATATCACAATCACGCTGACGAGGGGCTGGTCTGTGGCATCTCTTACCTGGGTCCGCGAGCTTCTCAGCCATGGCGCTGAGAGAAGCAACCTCCTCTTCCTGTGGGGCGTGGATCACCATCACTGTGGAGCCCAGGACGCACAGCAGGCAACCAATCTTCCCGTGCACATTCAGCCTCTCATTCAGGAAGTACGAGGAGAGCACGGCACTGAAACACGTGACACAGCCACTGACAGTTAACACAGACAATACACTACACACACACACACACACAACAAAAATACTACACATTAGAAATGATAAGTTTGGTGGGTCTATTTTAACTGTGGGCCACAAGCTACTAATGAACCGCTGACTGGTCACAAGACTGAAACTGCAATATTGGATTTTGTTTTGGCCACTTGGGGGCAGCAGAAACAAGTTGTGAACATTGATCAATGATCAGCTTTAAGAGCTCCGCTGTGCAGGATGTAAATGAATAATATATTCATATTCCTGAATCTTTTTTTGTTGTCTTAATTGTCTTAATTTCAAATCTTAAATGGAAGCAGGGCCAGAACGGACAAAGCAACTTTGGCTCCAGAGAGGCTGTTTAATGTTGTTGTTACCTTTGTTTTTAGGACCTTCAAGATGATATGGTGAACTTGTTAGCAAACAGTTATTATTATCATTATTTACACATCTAGCGGTTACTGAACAACATTATCATTCATTCAGTGTTTCTGGCCACCTCATTCATGTATGTTAAAAACTTCACTCTCCTGAAGGAAATGTTTGGATAGTTTTTAAAGCATTTTGCCTAAAAAGAAATCTGTTTGCCACAGTCGAAGATATCTTTCTTCGAGCAGTAAGACTGAACCGAAACAGCAAAGTCAAGATCCAGAATGATTAACAATGAGCTGGAGCTCCCGACAAAGGATTCTCTGTAGGTTCATCTCCAAGAGTGACTCCTACAATACTGTATCTATACAATACTGATTAGTCCAGGAAGACAAATGTTTTTATTTCTTGTAAAAAATACTTTCAAATTTTTTAGGCTGATAAAAATCATTTAAAATAAAATATTTGGGGAGGAAAAAATTGGTCTTTTGTTGATGCATCTAAAGTAACAACCCTTTAAGCTGAAGTAAATAAACACAAGCCAAAAATGTTGGGAACAACTTGCTCTATCAGTATTACGTCACCAGATGGTGTTCATGGGATCGCCTCAATAAAAAGCTACCACTACCAGTGTTCATGGTAATTAATGGAAATGTCACCCAGTGCAACAATGTGGCTCAATCATGTGTTTTTAATGTTTTTTGGACAACAGAGGAATAAGCTTTATTAGTCTCTAGCTATACAGGCAATAGATGTAAGAGGGACCAATTCATATTTGCTTTAGGTTTTTTCTTCACTGACTATATTAATATTAGAGAAAATCACAAGACTTCTGTGCTGAGAAGCTTAAGAGTATCTATATCACACTAAGCAAATGTGTGATCAGTTGTGATAACATCAGTAGTATTAAAAACTGCTGAACAAAAAAAAACGAAGACAATTACCTTACAAGTACACTCAATGCTCCGAGAGGAGTCACCAGTGTGGCCGGCGCAAATGCATACGCGGCGAAGTTAGCGGCCTCTCCGGTTCCCACTAGAATATGAACATGAATTGCATCTGGTTAAAATGTAGAAATATTATTTTCTTCCAACCCACATGTGCAAATGTGGTCTTTAGAGGAATGTGCGCTTCAAAGATAATGTGGTGGGTTCTGCTTCAACGTCACCGGCAAAAATACCAAACCCACAAGAGCCTTGTTTCAACCAAGACAAACAAAGACCACAATGTTTCTGGGGCATGGCCGGCAAGCACTGTAACCAAGTGGGAAAAAAAAAACAGCTCCCCATGCCACCCATTTATTAGAATCGAGTCTATAAATCATTCACTCACTTGAAATGAGTCCTGCCCACCACAGCCATTCCTTCAAGTAGGCATACCCCCCCTGACCTGTGAGATACAGACAGAAAAGAGTTTAAAATAATTGCTTTTAGATTTTGAACTGAAGGGTGATTAGCTTCTTTCACCAGGAACAACAACACATTGATCTGAAAGTGATATTAAGTAGTGACTTTGCAAGTAAACATTTTACATAAGTTGACCAGCGACAGCAGTAAACGGTTGCTTACACAGTAATAATCCAGTGATATAATATGATCTAATAATATAATGATAAAGCTGCAATGATTAGTCAATAAATCGATTAGTAGATTAATGGAAAATCAATAAGCAGCAGTGTTGTCAAAGGTACACAGATGTCATACTTGAGTAAAAGCAAAGATAGAACAATTTTCCACCACACGTCCAAAATGTAGTGGTGTTGAAGTACAAAGTAGGAAGTGCAAGTACCTCAAGATTGCATTTAAGTACAAAACTTGAGTAAATCAACTCAACACAAAATAATAATATTGATAATTCCCAATCCAATTTTTAAAACAAAAAGCCTGGACATGATTTACATTCAGCTTCTTTTGTTCCTACGTGACAGTAAAGTTAACATCAATATTCACGATAGTAATCAATCATAAAAATAAAAATAATTTCAGTCACAGTTACAGAAGAGAAATAGAATAGAAATGATTTAAGATCAATAAAGTTTGATTTTTTATAAACTACAATAACGTTACCTGCTCGCGTGGACCCCTTGCTAGCCAATCGCAGCAGGCCTTTCTTTTTCAGGATGAAACTTGCGCCGATGAAAGCGCTCGAGCTCACCGCCAGAGAGAGACCGATGTAGAAGTCCGTACGGTTCACTTCCATCTGAAATAAACACAAAACGTCCTTCTTACGAAAGCTAAAAATAAAAAAAAAAAGAAATATCTGTTTGGAGTTGAAGCTTTCGGGAACTTTTCAGGAGTGGAGTAACGGGCGCCCCATGTCTAACGTCACATGATAGGGTGACTCTCGCGACTACGACGAGGCTGGAACGAGCTTTTTTTAAAAAACGGCTACAGATGGCGACGAACGGAAGGTAACGACACCTCTCACTTAGCTTGTGTGTATTTAAGTTTAAAATGCGATTAAAACGCCGCTTCACGATAAACTTTGTTAAATGTGTTTACCTCCGCTGTCACGTCAACCCCATTCGTCGACGATGACTGACCTGAGGGGAGTGGGTGCGTCTGATTGGCTGGCCGTCACCGCTGTACTTCCGGATAGAGTCCTCGCACTCTGATTGGCGGTTTGTGTCCGGAAGAAGCGCTAACCCTTATAGTAATAATTCATGGCTCACATTAACAAGGACAACTTTAATGTCTTCCAGTAATTCTTCGGTTTGTTACAGTTTAATCTCCCATTGACCAAAATATACATTTGCGTGTAATCTTTGGAATTTCTGTCACAAAACACCGCGGTACTTCCGGGGAGAGCCATCGCACTCTGATTGGCGGTTGGTGTGCTGCGTTTTGATTGGACGAGTCAATGTTGTTTTGTAGAAACCGGAAGAAGCGCTAACCTTGACGTGCGAGTAGTGAAACACATGCGTTGCTTGACATTTAATAATTCCTGCCAATTTCATGAAGCACATTGACAAGGACGACTTTAATGTCTTCCAGTAATTCTCCGGTAGTAGTTGAATTGTTTCGCTTAAATGTTTTTGTGCTTAAACGCCTTCGTTTAAGCTAGCTTAATTAGTAGCTAGCACGTACTGTACCACATGAATATTGAACTCCATGGAGTAGTTTAATTTCGCCTGCTATCAAGCCATGAGGATCCCATTTCTGTCCATCACCAGGAGCTGTAAGGCTGTCCACAGTCTGAAACAGAGCCATTTTGTTTCACCAGTTTCATCTCTCGAGAGAGTCGTGTTTAGATACTCGAGCACACATTCCTGCAATGACAACAGGAACTACTACATAACCACTCCCATCTTCTATGTGAACGCTTCTCCGCATTTAGGACACCTGTATTCAGCTGTGATAGCTGACTGCTTTCACAGGTACAAGCTACTTCAGGGCTTCAACTCAAAGTTTGCGACAGGTAAATCTTCTATTTACCAAATTATACACGTGTGTAATCCTTCTTGCTATTGGTTGCGTGTGATGTCCACGATCTAGGAACCTCTGTCACAAGACACATTATGGTCACATTCAAGCTCATACTGGAAATCTGTGCACAGAAAATGAATTGACAGCTACTTTGATTATTAATTAATAAAGCAAAAATGCCAAATATTTTTAGCATTTAGCCTTTCAAATATGAGAATTTACTGCTTTTTCTGTTTTGTATCAAGCCATGTGAAGACGTGATTTTGAGCTTTGGGAACTTTTGATGTGCACCATCTTCAGATTTTCATGATATTTCATTGTCTAAAAAGATGAGTCGATTTATCAAGCAAATAACAAAACAAAAAAAATACACTCTGATATCTTGCTTTTCAGGTACTGACGAACATGGCTTGAAGATCCAGCAAGCTGCAGACATCGCAGGAAAAGATCCCCTGACCTTCTGCACAGATGTGTCGGAGAGATTCAAGCATCTCTTCAGCAGCTGCAACGTGTCGTTCACGGACTACATCAGAACCACCGAGCACAGACACTGTGAGGCCGTGAAGCATTTCTGGTCAGTGCTCTGGAACAAAGGGCTCATCTACAAGGGGAGTTATGAAGGCTGGTACTCCACCCAAGATGAAAGCTTCCTCACGCCGTTGCAGGTGGGAGACGCTTTGGACACATCGGGGAGGGAGATCAAGGTATCGCTGGAGAGCGGACACAAGGTAAGAGCGAAATTGGGATCGTAGCAGGTGTGTGTTTAGTCGATATGAAAGTGTAAACTTTAAATGAGCACTCCACTCATTTAACACATAACATCAGTTTATGTGTTACGGATAGTACTTCTTAAAAGCAATCAGCAATTATTTAATGTCTGTTGTAAGTGTGGAGGAGCTTTCGTAAGTTTGAATCCATCAACAATACCTCTTGTCTTCTTTCCGTTTTTTTTGCAGGTGGAGTGGATGAAAGAGGAGAATTACATGTTCCGTCTGTCTGCATTTCGGTCTCAGCTGCTCGACTGGCTCAGAGGAAATCCCCGGGCCGTACAGCCCGAGCGTTTCCACCAGGCTGTTCTCCAGTGGCTGCAGGAGGACCTTCCGGACCTCTCCGTCTCCCGCCAGAGAAGCCGCCTTCAGTGGGGCATCCCGGTCCCGGGTGACGCCGAACAAACCATCTACGTTTGGCTAGACGCTCTGGTGAACTACCTCACAGTCGCCGGCTATCCAGGTAAACACGAGCAGTGGTGGAAGGTGGCCCACCACATTGTTGGAAAGGACATATTAAAATTTCATGCCATCTACTGGCCGTCGTTTCTCCTCGGGGCCGGACTGCCGCTGCCACAGACGATACATGTGCACTCTCACTGGACTGTAGGGGGGAAGAAGATGTCTAAAAGTTTGGGGAATGTGGTGGATCCTCTTGAACGCTCGCAGATGTTCACAACGGATGGAATGAGGTACTTTCTTCTGCGCCAGGGCGTTCCAGACTCAGATTGTGATTACACGGACGACAAAGTTATGAAGCTGCTCAACACAGAGCTCGCGGACTCTCTGGGTGGTCTGCTGAACCGCTGCACAGCTCCAGCTCTTAACCCAGCTCAGGTGTACCCCGCTTTCTGCCCCCAGTCGTTCCCACGTGAACAGGGAGGCAGGGCTGTGGTTGAGGACTACCACATGTTGGATGCTGTGCAACATCTCCCTGCTGTGGTTGCGCAGCACTATGAGAGCATGCACGTGTACAAAGCTCTGGAGGCCATCAGTGCCTGTGTGAGGCAAACCAACGGGTTTGTTCAGCGCCACGCACCTTGGAAGCTGGACAGGAAGGACAGCAAAGACCAGCGCTGGCTAGACACCATCATCCATGTCTCCCTTGAATGCCTCAGGATGTATGGCACACTACTACAGCCAGTAGTGCCAGAGATTTCTAACAAGCTGCTGTCCAGACTGGGAGTGCAACCAGGCAGGAGGAGCTGGGCTGATGTGAACTTCCTGCCAAGGTATCAAGGAATGGACTGTCCCTTCGAAGGAAGAGCGCTGGGATCGGACTCTGGGGTGCTTTTTAGTCGTTTGGAGAGTCCGAATGTAGATCAACAAAAAACAAAGAAAAGCAAAAAGGCAACAAAACTGAAATGAGGAATTGTTTTATGTTTGCTGTAACTGCTTCAACCAATAAAGAAATAAAACTCTTTATCTTCTGCGAGGTGTACATCATCTTCAGGGTGGGACAACATGTATCTTTAACAGTCTTATTAGTGAGTTAGAATTTGGAAATTTCACACATTAAGCCTTTTTTTTTTACAGTGGACATTTTGACTTGTCATAGCAGATAAAGCCCAGGTGGAGTTGAGGGCTGCAAATAAACAATTATTTGAATTGCCGATTAGTCTGTAGATTATTGCTTGGTCTACAAAATGTCAGAAAATTGTGTTTCACAAAGATGACTTGTTCTTTTTTTTTTCCCACAATCCAAAGATATTTAGTTTACTGTCACAGGGACGTAAAGAGACCAGAAGATATTCACATTTGAGAAGCTCGAGTCTTAATATTTTTTTATCTATATTTACCAAGTATTTCTGAAGCAAGATGGTGAGCGAGAATGCAAATGTCTTACCGACACACGGAACTAAAATGCTGCCATATTACTGTTTCTTACACCTGTGTTTTTTTTATACTGTGGCATGTCAAACTGTCTGCTGTGACAAAAATAAATAAAAGATTATTCCGAACGTAACTTCACCGAATGTCAAAACTGAGCCAAAGGACAAATAAGTGAAGAAAAAAAACCTGTATAGGAAAACAGGCTGTTATCTCGTTTTGAATTTAATAGACATACATTTCATGACGTGCAACACAGTGGATTTGTTGCTATAAAATAAAATGCTGGAAAGAGACACATCTTGACATAAGCACTGTAAAGGACATCCAATTACCAAAAGGCCTTTTTTTTTTTTCATATAAGACATCTTGACATATCACAGTAGAAGAATCACAGGTTTAATAATCACGGCTGACATCATATGGCTGCTTCAGTTTCAGCGTCCTCGTGTTGTACTCAAAGTCATATCTGTCGGTTATATGAAATAAATTCAATGCACACCGAGGAAATTATATTAAATCCTCCAGAATATTCTCTACATGAAACACCCTGCCTGAGGACGTGAGGAGCTGCAGCCCCGTCAGCACTTTGAAAACCCCAAAGTCTGTCAAAAGACGCTCAGGTCTGCACTCACTGATTTTAATAATCTTATGTCTTTCTTTTATGTGACAAGCAGACACACACAAAAAAAAAAGCTTTTGTGTTGTTTTGTGTACAACTCCGTATGTCTTTACTCTAATGTTGAAGCCAATGATTGACGGTACATCAAATGGGAACACTGGTGTGAGCTGCACGCTGTCCCAGTGTGCCCACTTCACATACTAAATAAAACAAAAATATTAATTGAACTTGCGCAAAATGTGAGTGACGATAAGACGACTGGCCGAAGTTGGACCCACGGGCCGAATTTGGTCCACCAAACAACCTATGAAAAAAAAATCATGAAGATGTTCACGTTGTTTTAATCTTTGTGAGATTCAACGGCTCTATAAAAACGCACAATCTGTAGTAATTTCTCACATGGTGGTCAAAGTGACACTTTACGCAGAAAGTCATTAAAGGAACTTGAGATCATAGTTCAACTTTAAACAACACAAGAAGTGTTTTGCAAGAGTTTGGGCATCACCGATCAATAATTCAGCATTAGGAGACTTCGACCGCGTCGCTTAAAACTGACCGTAGGTATTTTTCTTCATACCTCATTTCCTAGAACAAATCCTTTGATTCCCTCTTTGTCATTAAAGACTTCATTGACAGCTTTTTTTAAATACAGTATACAGGCAGCCAACACAAGTACAAGACATAAAAACTGACATGATTTTTTAATGAGAAATACACGAAACTGAAAAAATTGTACAAATTGAAATAAAATAAAAAAATTGCATTATTCTTATAATTTCTGGTACTTTTTTACATAGACTTTTCCATCATTAACCATCATCTGTTCGCTTCAGACATGATCCCTTCCTTTGATAATCCATAATTACACGACTGAAGTCAAGATGTCTTCTCTGGTCGTTGGTGCGGTCGGTGGTCAAGATCTCGTCTGTCTGGTGGTCCGTTGTGCCTTGAACAGTTGATCCCTCCTAACACCATCCTGGACTGGACACACTCCTCTGCAGAGCGCGGCCTCCACGCATAATGACAGCCTATTCTCTGCACACTACGATGAACAAGCGTGATCAGTAATATGAATTGGTGCCCTGTCCTGGTTGTGTATCTGGAAAAGAGGGGGGGGGGGGGTTTCATTAGGCACGTGAAATCTTTTAGATGGAGACAACGCGCATGAATAAAAGGGGAAGTTTCAGACTCACTTGAAAGTTGCTGTTGCAGCTGTCTGACCAGAGCTGCAGTCTGCTGCTGCTGTTGAGTCTGCTGCATTCCCTGTCGCGGGAACTAACACAGATAGAAACGCAGGTTGTTATTATAGCGCGTTCATACGTTGTGCATACCAAGTTTTTAGATTGATTCCTGACATTTTAGGCAGCCAGTAATGCCCCCTTTAGATGTTTGAGTAAGTAATCCACCCAGGTCAACATAAAAACGTTTCCTAACTCAAGACTGTGAACGCACGTCTCCTTACATGATTATCTTACTAACACTTGGACTGATTGGACCTACCATCGGTTGCTGTGGGGGTAGTGGCTGCATGCCCAGGCCCTGGTTCTGCGCCTGGCCTGGTGGTGGCACCCCTGAAACCTGCTGCTGCTGCTGCTGTTGCTGTTGTTGCTGCTGCTGCTGCTGCTGCTGTGGGACTTGCTGTTGAGGAGGAACCTGCTGGGGCTGGACCTGTTGTTGCTGTTGCTGCTGCTGCTGTTGCTGCTGCTGCTGTTGTTGCTGTTGTTGTTGTTGCTGCTGCTGCTGTTGTTGCTGTTGAACTTGTTGGGCCTGCTGCTGCTGTAAAGAAAACAGGAAGGAAATAATGTGAGGTGCTTGAGGTTCAGACTTGTGGCCTATGAGTTCCTATCTTGTTTCCCCCTGCTGGCATTTGAAGCTGTCGTTGCTAAGAATCAAAGCGATTTCATGAAATCACCTTCCTGTTCGCTGGACATTTATATGATAAACATCAATTCTCGTATCTTTCAAAAGCATCATATCAATTTGTATTTCTTTGCAGATGACTCCCAGGTCTATTCGTCTTTTGTTTACAAGACAATGTAACTGAGCAAACTAGAATCCTGCCTTAGGGCCCTGACAAACCGGGCGAACAGTGGAGTGTCCCCCTCACTTTTGGCACTAGTCAGCCCCTGCTAGTGGCTTTTTGAGATAACTGAGCATGTGGATTTAGTGGCGGAGCTCGTCAGTGAAAGATCCCACTCTGATTGGCTGTAAAGAAACGCAAAGAGAAAGGGAAAATCCCTTGAGCCTGTCGTTGTAGTATCCATGATTTCACCCATTCAGTGGAGTCTTGTTTTTTTGATTTCTTTATCTCTGATCTACCTCATCAGTAGCGTGGCTTTCAATTTTTCTTTCCGACAGTTTTTCATTAGAAGTGGTTATTACAGCAAGAAAAACGCGGCTTTATCATTACAGTGGGTCGCACACCAGCAGTCCTGAGTCTTCCAGTCTTTCTTTCTGAATGAGGAACACAAACTACTGCCACCTGCTGGTGTTTGGACTTCCTCTCTCTCAGCTGCAGAATGCACACGTCAGTGAGCTGGCAGCCGTAGCACTTACACTGTTTTCAAGCACAGCTTTCTGGCCGCACAGTGAGTGAAGACGACGGTTAACGTTCGTCACTGCTAGTTCTTTAACGTAGGTTTGGTTTGTCTGGACCTGGACCTTTACAGACACACCAAACCAGCTCCCTGACCTGAACTTATCTGTCCTCCTTCATAAAGCCCCACAGTTTAAATCTACCCTTGACAACAAGCTTCATTTTGACAGCTTTGTAATGTGTGTTGTCCAATCGTGCTTCACTGTCCGCTC
Source organism: Spondyliosoma cantharus (assembly GCA_900302685.1). Classification (NCBI taxonomy): domain Eukaryota; kingdom Metazoa; phylum Chordata; class Actinopteri; order Spariformes; family Sparidae; genus Spondyliosoma; species Spondyliosoma cantharus. The sequence continues at coordinate 45,250 of OMLP01014403.1, forward strand.
CATTAGTCGCATCATTATCATCCGGTGACGTACTCTGAGTGCTTGCTGTTGTCTGATGTACTGCTGCTGCTGCTGTGCTGCTTGTTGCTGCTGCTGTTGCTGCTGCTGTTGCTCTGCCAGCATCTGATTGGGCCTCAGGCCTGGATGGACGCCCTGGCCTGCTGCCATGTGACTGAGACCGTGCATGATGGGATTCTGCTGGAGGGGCTGGTGGGCAAACCTGAGGTGTGCAGGGCAGGGAGAAAAAGCATGAGGGCAGCTAACAATGTAATTAAGATAAAGCGAAAGGACAATGTCAACCTTCTGCAACTGGACATTCACGTGCTACTGAGGAGCAAACAATACGAACCTCTGTGTGTTCTGCATGGTGTGTGCATAGCCTGGAGCCTGCTGGTGAACGTAACCACTGGGCCTCTGCTGCATTTGCCTGAGAGGATCCACCACAGCCGGGTTGGCTCCAGGATGGCCGCCCTGGAAGTTTTGGTTCCCATAGGAGGACGGAACTATACCACCAGCCTGGGATGGATGCGGCTGCATCCCCATGTGTGATCCGTACGAGGTATAGCCCTGAGATATGTTCTGAACAATGAGACAAGATTGGTAATTAAAACCAAGAGTGAGAAGAAGCCCAATTAATGATTCATTTGAAGTATATTTCTTAGAAAAACAGACTTACTTGAGATGTCTGCATTGAAGTGTAAGGTTGGTTGGGTGTTATAGGTCTGATCTGCTGCATGCTCTGATTCTGAAAAAAAAAGAAGCAACAAGTGATCAAATATCAAAGATTTAACGCACTCCATCTAAACTAACAGTGCAAAAGAATTCCATTTTTTCACTTAAAACAACCAAATAATTTTCTTCCTAGACCTTAAAACTGAATATAAGTAGCAATCAGACAGAGAATCAACTAATCAACATCCTAATCCTGCTTATTCTGGAGTAGCTCGACCCGTCAGTGCTGACTCACCAGTCTGACCTGTAGCTGCTGCCGCAGTATCTGACCCTGTGGCATGGGCTGGGGCTTATAACCCATTGGGTATTGCTTGTCCATTCCGATCATTCCCTGCATGCTTCCCTGAATGCCGGGCATCATGGTCGGGTAGCTGGGTCGAGTCGGCATCATCTGCTTCATCTGTGGGTTGCGAGCGGGCCTGTAAGGAGGTTCTAAACCTGGACCTCCTGTTGGGGAGACAAATTGGTAAATCATAATGCTTTCTTGCGTGCCAGAAAGGTGTGTGTCACACTGTAGCTTCTGAAGAAGGTGATAATGACGTGAACTGACCCGGAGGTAGAGGCTGGTTCTGGGTGTACATGCCCATGGTCTGCGGGCCGTACGGTAGCCTGCCATATGGGTGGTTCTGCATCAGCTCAGGTGGCATACTAGTGCCATAGCCCCCGCCGCCCGGTGCACGGTTCACATAGTCCTGCTGAGAAAATATATTCAAATGTACTTTTTAACACCGGTTGAAGCGACTTCCATCCAGGAAACAAACAGAGAAACCCGGCAGTAAATTCTGACCTCTGTCTTGGTGGACGGCGCTTTCTTCTTCTTGTTGGATTTCTTCTTGCTCGAGTCGGACGGCACAGCGGGCACAGCCTTCTCCGGCTTCACGGCCTCCATCATCTTCTTCTCTGGTTCCTGGGAGACGGGCGTCAGGGGCTCCTCCTCCTCAGGGGGCAGGGGGAGCGGCTCCAGGTAATAGCTACGAGGTTTGGGCTTCAGGTGGGTGTGGTAGAGCAGGAAACGCTGCTGCTCCTCGAACTTTGTGACTTTGCGGTCCACGCGCACCGTACCGAACCAGCCCCAGGACAGGGGGGCGGAGTGTTTGAGACCCTCAAAGACGTCCCAGGGAGAAATCTTCTGTTTGGTCGATACTTGGAGGCCCTGATGGCGGAGAGACGGAAGTCTTATTTAACTCAATAATTTGTTATTTGGACAACAATTTAAAAATGATCAAATGAGCGATGGCTGTCCTGTAATTTAAGACCTAACATACATCCTGGTTGGACTGGCTGAACAAATCCTACGAGTTTGCTTTTAGAAGTTAATGTCACGTCAACTTCCCTCGCGAGGAACCACGTACCTCCTTCTCAAATCCGGCGATCTTGTTGCCCTTTGTGTCTATCAGAGAGCCCTGAGGTTCACAGGTTATCACGTCTCGGGTCTGCTTGGGCAGGGGCAGAAGCTGGCGAACCTTCTCCAAACTCTCCGACTGCCGATCTCCGAGCTCTTTCTGTAGAAATAAATACATTGGTGGAGAGGAGCGGTTACGAAAATGTTCACGAAAAGCAGCTTTTTTCCAAGGACCACGTGAAGCTTTTGCCTCGTTTCTACGAGAGCACGTTAATCGAAACGCCAACTTGACGACCGTTACATGAACACTGGGAGAATATCTTTAAAAGCAAGAGCACGTCTTCAGACTCCAACTCATCCGGCCACGGGTGAGAAAAATGCGGCGTTCTTACCCTGAGCTTCTTCACCAGGTTCATATAGGCTCTCTTATTCTCCTCCATGCTGCCCTGAGAGATACTGGACATGTCAGCAGCCAGCGTGCCGTTAATCAGCACACTCAGCATGTCCAGCACTGTTGTGAAGAGCTCGCTGTTGGAGAGAAGCAAACATGAGAGCCAGGCAGGCGACGTGACAGATATCTGCGCCGGCAACGGAATTTGTGCTCCCAAATAAGCCATAATGTTTTTCTCTTTAGCCGACACTCACTTGTTGGACTGCATGTCGACCGTGCCGCTGCTGATGATGTCGAGGAGCAGCACGGCCCACTCAGTGGTCTGCTGGGTGCTGCGCTGCACCGTGTCGAACATGCCGCCCACCTTTTCAGAAGAAGAAAATGAGTAACATGCTCAATCAAACCTAACGTCGGATTTAAAATTCAAGAAAACATTTTAAAAAGTCAGCATGCACAACTTGCACAACTCGCGATCGAGACGTTCTTACAAGATTCAGCCGCAGTTTCAGAGCCTCGTGCATCATTTGCTTTGCCTTGCAGTCGTCCTGGTACTGATCTTCTCTCCAGTTCGTGACAATCTGCTGCACTTGGCTGTAGAGGGAGGTGAGAAGGCCTTCCCTCTGCTCATCCTGTCCCTTCAAGCAGGTCAGCACCAAAGACAAGAACGGCTGCTGGCTCAGCAGAGACATGCTGAGGAGTGAAAGAAACCAAATTTAATGAATAGCTCATTTTGTTGTTCGCAGCTTGCACAGCCTGTGAGGGCGGAACAAAATCAATTCTGCCATTCAGTTTCCGCCTTGCAGGAACACTTCACACACACTTCTCCCACTTACCTTTTCTGTTTCTGCCTGTCCCTCTCCTTACGCGAGGACGAGCCCAGGTGCTGACCCTTCTCCAGCTCCTCTCCGGCTGCCTTCAGCACGTGGCCCTGAACTGTGGTGGGCAGCTTGGCTATCAACGGAGCCACCAGCCACACACCTGACCGCTCTGATGAGCTGCAGACAAAGAGCATTAGATTTAAGCATAAGTTTCAACCAAGCGGCGTGATTTCGGGGATGACCTTGACAATAATGCACTGACTTTCTAAAAGCAAAGAAAAACTGTGAGCGCACACCTTAAAATCGGCTTCATCTTGCTGGTGGTGCTGTTGTTGTTGGACGCGGCGCCTCCTTGGGCCGCTGCTCCGTTCCCTGAGGGGTTACTGGAGTTCATCTCAGCTGACTTCTGAAACACCTCGATGGTGGCCTTGGCTATGTTCTCCAAGAGCGAGTAGAGCTCCTGTTGGTGAGTGAACAGGGGATAATCAGATGACTTCACAAAGACTACACAGTCATATTTTTGTGCTTTAAAAAAAATTAAAATAAACTGAAGACAAACACTTACATTGTTTGTGCTCTGTTTGATCATCAGCTGCAGCTCCAGGGACGACTGTCTCATCGTCCACTGATCCATGTTCTGTAAAGCAGACAAGGATATTGTTAGTCATACGCGTCCTTTTCTTTTTTTCTTGCAAGAAGCCAGTTATGAGTATGCACAGTTTACAATACTGAAAGTTGTGGCTGATTCAGCCAGGAGAGGGCAGCAAAACATCACTGCTCTGATTCAAGAATCTCAATTGCGGATGTTTTTATCAAGAGAAGAATCAGAGACGTCAAGGCCTCGGCACTTATTCTAAAAACGTACTCATGCTGGATACTATTTGACCTCAGCAGTCTTCATTCAATTAAAAATAGATGATTCTCTGGCACAAACAAAGAGAAAGGAGTTTCTGTGTATTCTCGACCTGGAGGATGCGTTTGATGCGTTGCCTCTGAGGGTTGTCGCCATCGTCACTGTCCAGCTGGCGATGTGGGTAGCAAATAAGCTGCAGCAGTCGTTGGGCCTGAATGTTTACCAGCACCGGGTCCTGCAGGGCACTGCTGTCCTCGGACAGAGACTTCAGGCAGCGCTCTCCAACCCATTCCTGCGAGACAGAACAGAAAAGAAAAAAAAAAAAGTGGCAGAGTGAGAAACGTGACAGAGCTCAACAAGCCTCACTGATCCTCAAGCTTAAGCGCAAGACTCATAAACGCGCGAGTCGTGCGAAACAAGCTCGACTAAAAGCTGGCGGCATGGTGATGAAAACAGGGCAACGGGGTCATTTCTCTGGAACAGAACGGCCGAGGCCTTGCTGGGCAGAAAATGTGTTTGGAGTCAGAGCATGGCCGGTCCACTGAGCGACTGCCAGCTCTCTCTCTCTCTCTCTCTCTGGACATCATATCTACGTGGCATAAGTGACATCTGGTGCAGAAAATGATCTCATTCGCACTTTTAATGCGTCTGCATTTACAAGTCGCACAGAACAGCGGGAGAGCGAAGAAAACTGAACATTAATTGTTTTTACGCGAGTGCCCAACGAAAGCTTTCAGTCACAAAAGACAGCAGTGCCGATAATACTGAACACAAAGAATCATGCATGCGTAGTTAGACGCAGCGGGAAGCCATTTGTTTCAGACACGTCGGATAGTCATCTCGGTAGCTTTCATTTCACACTGACTGAGCGAGCTGCGGTTGTCAATTTCCTCTCTTTCGTGCCGTTCACCCCATTTCAACTCATCCTCACCTGCTGGCAGATCGTCTTCAGAACGTATTTTGCATACACGTCCAAGCTGGCCGTTTCTATGGAGACATTGCGGCCCTCGGATATGTCGTCCAGGCCCGCAGGGTGCGACAGTCCTGAGCCTCTCAGCTCGGCGTCACCTGAAGCACAGAAAACCGGCGAAGCAAAAAGTTAAAATCCAACAGTGACGACATGATCCAGTATTTTACAGTATGTTAATCTGCGGTAATCCTCAATCGATCAGCATCTTTTAAAATACATTTTTACATGACACAGCCTGACCTTAAACTTGTCGATTCGAGAGCAGCGACTCTTACCCAGCATGAAGACGGCTTTGAGGACGGCAAATACTGCACCAACGACTATGCTGTTCTGAGACGCAGCAAGAAGGTGGCGATCACAAGACGACCGGATGCCGACTGAGGATTTATCTGCAAAGTCAAAGAGAAGTCAAAGTGTTGAGACGAAAAGTAAAAAAATCAGTCAAAGCGACGGTTAAAGACGTTTCCTTGTTGCGTTTAGTACCTGACTTCACACCATCCTGGGGGACAGGGTTGCGCTGCGGCGTCTTGAAAAGATGCAACAGGATCCGGCAGGTGAGTCGGGCTCCCGGCTCAGAGTCCTGCTCACTGCAGGCTGAAGGTCAGTTCAGACACAGAAGTGTTTGGTTAGAGGTCGAGTTTCTCCACGCCACATAACCGAGGTTTGCATTTTATTTTTGATAGGCTACATAACCGGCATCAAAGTCACACATCTAAATTTAAAACTTGTCCTACATAGACTTCTCCCTCAGTCGGGATGAAGTGGAATTTTCACAGCGCTGTTGTTGTGAAAAGAGGCTGCGAGAACAAAGCATTTGCCACAAGCAGGAGCTGCTGGCATTTGGCATGTGTAATAGTGTTATAACACGAGCCAAACTCCGACCAAACAGCAGGGCTGAATGAGGTTTCGTCTCCAAGCTGGGAGGGAAAAGATTAGCAGCGGAGAGAGGGAGGCACTTCTCTGGCCGGTGCACAAAGCACGCCGAGGCTTCGTGGGCCCAGATCAAATAAGCCGCGTGTACTCTCCCTCTCTGAGAGAAGAAATGAATTATACAGGACTCTTGTCTGCGAGTCAAGCTGCAATGTTCTGCTCGCCATCTAATGGCTGCGAAATTATACATACGGAGGATCGAAGAGGTTTGAAACAAAAGCGTTTGTGTTCGTGGAAAGTTTAAAGCATTGATTCCCGACCGAGGCTACATGTTCCCCAGAGAAAAATCCATCCACGTATCGAGTCGGCTGTGCACCAAAATGTTATGATTGAGACTGGCAGGCGACAAAAGCATATTTTTCCGCAGATGATTAAAGGTGCGTTATGTGGTTTTAGGGAGGCAATTTTAGGAGGAGAAAGATCAAAAGTGACTGAGAGTGAAAGTGACTTTTTATGCCTTAAAACAAACTCTCTTTGTTTTCACGATTGAATAAACAAACTGACCTTGAAGGACAAACACAATTTATACCGTTTGACTTTGTTTATATTTGGCGGACCCTGCCACGTTCATCTGGCTACAGCTTCTTTATTCAGTTAGGGAAAAAGTAAATATTTCTCACTTTGTATTATTACCTCAGTAGTGTTGTAAATATTTAACTTCCGAGTTTGAAATTCTTCTCCAAAACTACATAATGCCCCGTTAATCTGTTGATAATTTTTGAGATTAATCGATAAAATGTCAGAAAATGGGGGGAAATCGGTGTTTCCAAAAGCCCAGGATGAAGTCCTCAAATGTCTTGTTTTGTCCGCAACATCACAGAGGAGTACAAAAATATTCACATAAGGAGCTGGGATCAGTGAATTTTCATAAAGAGACGCTTCAAACCAAATAACTGATGAAAAAAAAAAAAATAATCATTTAACAG